>CAIGRR010137331.1:0-18431 GCA_903798365.1 Fraxinus sp. 1973-6204 | reverse complement strand
CTACGTGCCTATTTGTGTTTGGTTTGATTCATTATTGTTTGTGAGATTATTAGTTTAAAATCTTGTGTACTTAATGAAAAAGTTTTAAAAACCAATTCACCCCCTCTTGGTTAGCCATCTTGGGCTTTAAGAAAATATTCTTTAATGAATATATATATACGTATAAAAGTGTTGCCAAACTTTCTCTACAACATTAACTTTGTTGGTATTTGGATCCCATGTAACACCAGTATGTCCCAAAAGTTCGGAGAACATGCGATGGATCTTATGTAAGCGGTTCCAATTTACCTTTAATCTATCTATGCCATAATCCATTTTTGTTGAAGCTATCATGGTTTCATTGATCCGTCCCATTCGTCTTTCGTGAATGTAGAAAATTGCAATGCATTTGATTTCACTCTCTCGTAAAGAATTTCGATAAAAGCAAGTTCATTCTCATCCGACCATGACATTGGTTCCTTATTCCTTGCAATGCATTTGATTTCACTTTCTTGTAAAGAATTTCGATAAAAGCGTGTTCATTCTCGTCCGACCATGACATTGGTTCCTTATTATTAACTCCATGACCACCCATGTTCTATATTGAATATAAATCAAATTATCAAGAAATATATAAGTCCTTCCATGGGCTCATATCAATGTATTTAATTATAGTCACATGTTACAAATTCTATCAAACATAAAAGTAAGAATGATGATCATGTCCCAATACAAAAAATACAATTAAATTATAGAAACAGAGAGAACTATAAGAACACAAGTATGAAATAACCATACATGAAATAAGAAAGGAACCACAAACATAACACAAAAGCTCAGAAACAAATTCAATGAAACCCAATATTGATCATCAATACAAAGAATAAAATAAGAAAAAAAATCCTTCAAACAAGTATGTGATTACAAAGACATTGAAATTATAGAAACATAGGGAAAATTGTCACGAATTATATGAAATGTTCATTCCATAGAGGACTCACATAAACAAATCTTGTTAAACCCAAGATTGATCATCATACAAACAACAAGACCCACAAAAGATCCTTCAATATTCATCCAAGTGCACCAAAAATAATGTAATTATGAAGACACATGGCCTATTTTATTTTATGAAGAAAACAAAGACGGCATTATCACACTGAGAAATATTGTACATAACATGAAAAAAAACCCACAACTTATCAATATTCAGACCCAACACAAATTCATTTAAAGTTTTACTCACCTACTAATATTGAGATTAGACAACACTTCAAAAATTAATTGATCAAGAAAAAGATAAAATTCATGGGAGACAAAAGAGCCAAAACAAAGATCTCACTACAATAAAAATAGCTTTTTACAACATTTATTTGTGACGTGAATATAAGGCATGCCGTAAATATAAAAATAGACTATTTACGGCATGCCTTAAATATGTGCTGTAATAATTCTATTACTTAAAGTATTTAAGGCATACATTTTGGGTACGTCGTAAAATTTGAATATTTATGACGTAATTCTCAAGCATGCTGTAAATATTGATAGAAAAAATATTTGTAATTTTTTATTTTTTTAAAAAATATACTATTTGCAGCATACATTAAATGAGTACCATAAAAAAATATTTATGGCATGCGTATTGCACACTCTAAAAACGTAAGATAAAAAAAGGCGGGCTTTTTTACGCCATACTTATTGGTACGCTGTAAAAAAAATGCTTATTTTCCCTTTTTCTTTTCCTTTTCTTTGTTCTTTTTCTTCTCCACTTTTTTCTTTCTTCCCCTTTTACCCAAACTTTTCTTTTCCAAAAATTATAGTCGTTCAGTCAGATCATCCGTTCGATCGGACCAGGGATAAATTCTTCCTCCAGATCTTGTTTAAGAAGCAATTTTGGATCAAGACAATATTACAAAATCCCCTATACACAATCAAGATATTATTCCAAAACCTCAAGAACAAATGTCACTAAGGAAATCTACTATACAAAGGAGCAAGACAATTCTAGATGACTTTGTAGTCTTTCTCCAAGAAAATAAGGATGTCATGGATTGATTAAAGAAGATCTAATCAATCAACTTTCATCAAGCCATGAAAATGAAAAATTATCGAGAGTGGATTGATGCCATGCATAAAAGATAAAGTTCATGAGTAACAATGACGTTTTGGGACTCATCCCATTGCCTGAAGGTGTGAAGTCCATTGGTTGTAACTGAATATTTAAAACCAAAATGGATTCGAAGGGTGATATCGAGAGATATGAGGGCTCATCTTGTTGTAAATGACTTTACTCAAAAGAAAGGCATTGACATTAAAGATACATTTTCTACGATTTCAACAAAAGACTCTTTTATAACTACTATGGTATTTGTGACAACTTTTGATCTTAAGCTACGTTAGATGGTTTACAAGTTAAAGAAATCCATCTATGGGCTCAAGTTGGGTTCCCATAATGGTATCACAAATTTCGTCAAATAATTATCTCATTTGATTTTGAGATGAACTCAGTTGATGATTGTGTAAATCACAAGTTCAGTGGGAATAAGCATATTTTTTGGTATTGTATGTCGATGATATACTGCTTATGTGCAATGATATAAGCTTATTGTACGAAATCAAGAGATGTCTATCATGGAATTTTGAAATGAAAAATCTTGGTAACGCCTATTTTGTATTAAGGATATAGATACACAAGGATCGTTCTCGATGTATTTTTGGATTATCGCAAAAGAGTTGTATCGATAAGGTTCTTAAGAGATTTGAGATGCAAGTATGTAAACTAGTTGATACCCCTACAACTAAGGGAGACAACTTTAGTTTCAATCAATGCCCTAAGAATGAATTTAAAGAAAAGGAAATACAGGAAATTCCTATGCTTCAACAGTTAGGAGTTACGGCAAATATTTAATTAACTCTGGGATAGAAATTTGGAAAGAAACCATTAGGTTATTTGGTATCTATAGAGAACTAAGGATTACATGATCACAATCAGAGAAATCAGACCAATTGGAGATCACTCGATATTCTGATTCTGATCATGGAATATGACTGCAAATATTATCACTAGGTTGCATATTTTGGATTGATTTGAAAGACCACTTTAATTATTCCGTGACAATAGCAGTCTTGTATTCTAAAAGGAGCCTAATGATGTCAAAGTTTATAGGCATTAAGTTCCTAGTTGTTAAGGAAAGAATTCAGAGTGGTTACGTTTCTATAAAGCATATTAGGATAAACTCCATAATCATGGATCCATTTACTAAATGGCTACAACCCAAGATCTTTCATGAGTATAATNACGTTTCTATAAAGCATATTAGGATAAACTCCATAATCATGGATCCATTTACTAAATGGCTACAACCCAAGATCTTTCATGAGTATAATACTCACATGGGTGTTGTATCTTTTGATGATATGCCAGTTTAGTGGGAGTTTGTATTTGGATGTTGTCACATATTTTTATCCATTGATATTCATTTTGTTTTAGAAATAAAGTATTCAATTTAGTTCCACTCTGATTAAAGTTTATGGTTGATTTCATCAAAGAATAAGGTAGGACCAATTGGAAATAGGCATGTTTGGATCACATTACATGTAATTTCTATGCTATACATCCACACTTGATCTATGTCATTTGATAGTGTTGATATACGTGACCATTGATGGGTTTAGATATATTATTTGTAACGAAGACCGCTTTGATCCCATATTGATATAATTAATGAATGAGATTATTTGAAGATGCTTTTGGTTACGATGGCAAAAGTTTTGATGTCAGAAGGTTGTACACATTTATAAGGTAACATATGTGGGCCAAATGAGAAATTGTCGGGTTTATTAATTTTTCATGTGGGCCTATATATGTAATTAATTGTATATAAGGCTAGTTTGAAGTTGAGCCCAGTTAAAATGATCTAATAAAGAATTAAATTGTTGGGTTTAGGGCGTCTAAATAAAGTGTGGGTCGAATTATATGTATAGAGACCGGATCCATTAGGGTTGTATTTGACGATGAGGCCAAATACATATAGAAACTATAAATAGGGTTATGGTCCCCAATTCATATGCAATTTCTCATTCTTTGTGTCATCAAATCAACACAAGAATACAAGAAAAAGCATATTTAATAGGAATATCCAAAACCCACAATAAAAAATGATTGAAAAAAAAAAGAATCAAGAAGAAGGATTGGATCAATTAAATCAAAGAACAAGACAATCAAGATTATAGAGCAAGAAGCTAAAATCAAGATCGAGAACTAAATAATCAAAAGAACCAATAATTAAGATTCACGATCCAGTATTAAAGAATTATTAACAAATAATAAAGATATGTTCCGCATTATTAATTTTCTTAATGATTTGATAAGGATGATCTTGGTAATAAAATAATTAGGTTTTCAAGTTTTAAAGTTTAAAGTTTCAACAAAAATATCTTGAATTTTTAAGATGAGCATGTTTATGTCATGAAACGCGTGAGTGAGAAATAAACATGAGGAAATGACACCCGACTAATAAACAGCTGCCCCAGCCAAGGTACCAAGGATGGTACAATAAGGTATACCCAGATGGCTCTGTACTTGTTTACGACAATTACTGGCACAAAAGTTCTCATTGGATTCATTGAAGCTCCAGTGGATTTGCTATATGATTAAAAAAAGAATTTAGTTGAAAAATTCCCTTAATAATTTAACGATAATCTTATTAAAAATATTTTCACTATTGGGTTTTGATACCCAATAAATTTCGGGCTACGATGTAAACGTTGGATTAAATTGTTACCAACAATCAAGTCCAAAGGCATGAACTAAAAACAACGTGGGACGTTGGAAGTAGCGTAAATAATTAATGTTTCTTGCGGCCAATATCTATTACCTCTTGGATGGGTTTGAAACTTGGCTCATTTAAGTCTTTTATTGGTCTGATTAAAGCCTAACTTAGTCTATATATATATATGGTGTCTTTACCCTAGCCGTAAAATGTGTGACTTGTATGTTTGAAAGGAGAAAAACGTGTGGCCTTCGAAAGAGGAAAAATCGATTGCCTTTGTGTTCCCAAATCGATTGTTAACTTTGTGTTATTGCTCTCCTCTTGTGCCTTTCTTTTATTGTTTTTCTTTCTTGCCTTTGTGGTCTATAAATCATCACTGTTATCTTGTCCTTTGTTGGTGAGATTGAGGAGCAATCGAGGTGAATATATTGATTGTGGGTTGGAGCCGTTTGGAGTGTTTTCTTTGGTAGAGAAAGGTAATGTGAAACTAAGCCTGGAAATCACCAATTTGACGATCCTTGGAGCAAGCTTCCGCGACATTCACAATTTTGATTTTACTTTTATTATCTTCAAATGATACGATACAGCTCCAAACATCATATTATAAATTTATAACAATTCTACGTCTTCATGAATTTGAAATACTACATTATAATATGGGAATTTTTCTTTTTTATGAAATTTTTGGGTTTGAAATTTGAAATGATTTTGTGGGTTTTTGTATGTGAGTGGTATCTTAGTTTTTAATTTTTTTGAGAGAAAATTCCAAGAAATGTTATTTTCACTTAGTCATTTGCAAAGATGTCCAAAACTTGTTTAATGTCCATTTTGTAATAATTTTGACCAAAATACTCTTGTTAACACTTTTTAATTCCACAATGAATACAAATAAAAATAAAAATAAAATTATAGTGTCAATAAACTGTGTTGGCCAATAAGAATTTGACACATAAGATATAATATTAATTAGAAAAAGTACTAGGTCAATTCAAGGAAGTGGATTTGGCTCGAAAAAAGGGACCAAAAATCGTCCCGAAAATTGGCTGAATCGAAGCAGAAAACAGATCGCAAAACTGTCCATATAACTGCCCAAAATATCGAGGCTATTTTCGGCCAATCTAGAAGGGGTTTGGTGAAATGGAGACCCCCGACATGATATGTAGGTTGAGACGACCAAGGTGATCGATGGAGCGTGGGACCACGTGCAAAGGGCTCTTGTGATGCGTGAGGGAACGTGTGAAGGTTTCTGATGACGGTGTCTTCAGGCAGTTTGTCCCTAACATCATTTCTAACATTTTGGTGTTGGTAGTTTTTTGTTTCACATTATACGGTAAAATCTGGACAGATTTGTTCTTCACGCATTTGGGATTTGATTGTGGTTAATTGGTTTTTGTGATTGCTGGAGACTTTAGGGTGAATAGTGGTGATCCTAAAATGATAAATTCACATCTCTTGTTATTTACGAACTCAGATAGGTCTATTATGGTAAATGGGCTTATCGTAATTTAAATTTTAGCAATAACGCGTCATCATGTAGGGTAACTTTAGGTTTGGGGTTATCGTGTTGGGTGACCATTACTTGTACTAGAAATCTAGGAATTTTTTGCTCTATTTGAAGTGTTGAATGTGATTGCAAGTTAGTAATTGATTTGGTGCCTTAATTGTCATTTAGTCATTGTGTGAGACTAAATTGCGTGAGAATTTGAATTTTTTTTGTTGACATACCTTCGTATTGTATTGATTATTCAATTGGAACACCTAGGCTTGACTCGTTTGAACATTCCAATGATACTGAGATCTTGAATCTCACGAAACCCTGAAAATCTAGAGCAATGTATACTACGGCTTTAGGATTACTTTGTCTGACCTATTTTCACACTTTGGTTGTTCTATTTTTCAAATTATCTTCACATTTCGAAGTTGGTATTTTTAATAGGAAATGAGATTTTTCAATTTGGTAACAAAAGATGAAGGGAACTTTTTTTCAACAAAAAGTTTCAAAAGCTATAGATAGCAAATTTTCTGCAAATTTGACAGAAGCACAAAAAGAAGAATATGATAGACTTGTTCACACTTCAATTATTTTACACTTGTCAAAGACTATTTTGAGAACAATTGGTAAACTTGATACCATGAAAGAACTTTGGAAAAAGTTAGAAGATTTATATTTTCTTAATTTTACTCCTAATAAGTTGTACTTGTTTGAAAGCTTTTTCAACTTTAAAATGGATCCTTCAAAGGGTCTTGATAACAATATGAAATTTTTTAACAAATTTGTACAAAATATCATTAATTGTGATGAGAATGTGTCTGGAACTTATAATACCATCATTTTTGCTTAATTCTATGCTTGATTTATATAGAGAGTTAAAAATGCGACTAAATATGGTAGGGACACCTTAATACCTGAGATTATCAATGATTCTCTTAGAAGTAAAGAGATGAAGCTTAAGGTTGTAACAGATGATAACCGGAGTGGTGAGATACATATGATAAGGAGTAGAATGAAATTTAAGCAAATGAATTTGGGTAGAGCTCAAAATAGTAGTGACTCGAGTAGTGACTTGAATGATAAGAGTGGTAAGAAGAAGGGCAGGGGATGGGACAAGTCTAGTGGTAGACAGTGTTACAGTTGTGATAAAACTGGACACTTTATTGGGGACTTTCCTAAGAAGAAGGTTAAGCAGAAGGGTAAGATGAAAGACGAAGCGAATGTGGCTATAGGGTTGAGTGATGACCCTAGTGAGGTTTATTTAAAAGTAAACCTAGTTACTGCATGTGCATCTATGTGTAATCCTTTTTGCATGTGTGTGGTTGCTTAATTTTGTTGCTTGATTATATGTTGTATTTCAATATATTTGATATGTGCATTTGAATGAATTTGAGAGCTATCTAATTACTTGGTGTAATTTTTTTCATGCACAGTAGATTAGGATGCATTAGTAATATGGGTGCTATGTGTCTATTGGTGATGTGGAGTATAGATGCCTACGGGTACATTGGTGGTTTGTACTGGCGATGTGGAGTGATATTTGGATCATGAGTGGAGATGTGATTAAATGTTGAAATCCTTTATCTGTGAAGACCCTGATCAGGTGGAGTGTGGGACAAGCACTTATATCACTTCTTTTAGATGGAGACCCATTATCCATTGATGTGGGGAGAATGAAGTGGCGATAGAGGATTATCCCAATGAAATAGGATCTATAGAGGTTTACGAGTTAGACATGAGTTAAGTGTCTAGTGAGCATGATAGGCAATGAGAGGAGATATGTGTTCTCGAGGTGTGAGCAACATGGAATATGATAGGATAAGCATGGTGAGATTTTTTTGCGGGGTCATTTATACATTTGTTGAATGTGTTTTGACCGTTTGATTGATTGACTTATTGTTAATCTGTTGTTCTGTTTGAACGTGTTTTTGGAAAGATCTGTGTATTTTCTATGTTATATCTTCATCACATGAGTATTTGCTCTTGATTGTTTACCGTAATTATCTGCTTCTACTTGGGTGTTATTTGACCTTAGCCCTGGTGAGTACGTGGAACAGATATGGTATGTGTTTTAGGTCTGAAACACGAGGTAATGTCTATGATTTTAATTTTATTGGTAATCTTGATTATGCAAGCATTAACTTTGTGTTTTGATTACTTGCATGTTGATTAGTTATCAAGATGGCTTTGAATCTTGACACATTTAAGCCTTTTATTGGTCCAACTAAAGCCTAACCTAACCTAACCTAGATATATGGTGTCTTTACCCTAGCCATAAAATGTGTGATTTGTGTATTTGAAAGGAGAAAAATGTGTGGCCTTTGAGAGAGGAAAAATCTGCTGCCTTTTTGTTCCAAAACCGGTTGTTAACTTGTGTTATTGCTTTCTTCTTGTGCCTTTCTTTTATTGTTTTTCTTTCTTGCCTTTGTGGTCTACAAGTCATCACTGTTATCTTGTCCTTTATGATCTACAAGTCATCACCGTTTATTGTCCTTTGTGGGTGAGATTGAGGAGAAATCGAGATGAATATATTGGTTGTAGGTTGGAGTAGTTTGAAGTGATTGATTGGTAGAGAAATGTAACGTGAAACTGAGCCCAAAAATCACCAATTTTACGATCCTTGGATCAAGCTTTCGCGACATTGACAAATTTTGATTTTATTTACTTTTATTATCTTCAAATGATACGATATAGCTCCAAACATCATATTATAAATTTATAACAATTCTCCATCTTCATGATATGAGAATTTTTATTTTTCTGAAATTTTTAGGTTTGAAATTTGAAATGATTTTGTGGGTCTTTGTACGGGAGCGGTATCTCTGTTTTTGATTTCTTTAAGAGGATATTGCAAGAAATGTCTATTTGCATAGTAATTTGTAAAAATGTCCAAAATTTGTTCTATGTCCATGTTGTAATAATTTTGTCCAAAATACTCTTGTTAACATTTTTTAATTCCACACCAAATACAAAAAAATTTATAGTGTTAATAAATTGTGTTGGCCAAATAAGAATTTGACACATAACATATACTATTAATTTGAAAAAGTATCAGGTCAATTCATACATTAAATGTTCACTTTTCCTTGGAATTGGTAACTGAACCCATTTACTCATAAATACAACCTGATCCACCGTCACAAACCAGATCCGATTGAGAATGAAAATGGGGTACTTTTAAAATTGCCTTAGTCAAACCCCCGACCCTAATTTCCACTTTGAATTTTCAACAATTGCATATTTTCACAATGACCTTTTGAATTTTAAAAGACAAAGATGCCCCTAAGTAAACAATACAATTAAATAAAACCACTTTTATATAGAAGGCAATACTACCCCTTTTAGTTAATAAGTAAAAACAAACACTTTTCATTTAAAATTTCAAAACTAGCTAATTTTTCTGATCTGTTTATTCCAACACGGATAATAACTCTCATTTTTCATATGCTTCAATTTCAAAATCTCATAAATTGATCAAATACGTCTATCATTTCGAATTGGTAAGTATATTTATGTATATTTAATTTCGTTTTCGTTAAATTAGTATATGTTTTTAATCGATAAATCTTATATCGACATAGATTAGCATGTAGATAATTTTTTAAGCATATAAACAAGAAAAAAACTCATATGCATATCATGGTCCTAACAGCTGGTCGTTAAATTACTCTTTTTTCTTTTTTTTAAAAAAAATCCTAACAATCCAGTGGTTGGACCAATTTTTCGACTATTTTTTATAATTAAAAATTTTGTTCCGTTATGCAAATATGGTTGTTATTCCATTTTATTACTTTGATGATTTCGAATTGGATGAAAAAGATCAATGAGTATGAAAATGGGCTAGTGATATATGTGGTGGTATTCCAAATTCCATGACATCGAGCATATCATATGCGAAAATGTACCATGATTTATAATACAAGTTGAAAGAAGATCTTTCTTAGTATGATATGGAAGTAAAATTTCAATTCAGCGAGCATTCATCTATTCTGATTCCACCTATGAAGGTTGCTTTTAATGCTGAAGTGAATTATCTATTTGAATTGAACAAAATGTGTATAACTCTTTTTTGCGTGACTTTAGTGAGGAAGAATGACACCGAAGGTGTACACGAAGATTTAAATGGAGAAGATCACAATGCCATATTTTTTGGGACACAGTGGAGATAGCTCGTAAGGATGATATGGTTATTCTTGAGAAAGGTGTTCATCTCGTTGTTACACACATAATTCTATCGATAGTTCATGACAATGAGAATGATAATGAATTTACAAATGAGGATTTGATTGCTTTATCCCGTCAGAGACATAAGTGGGGTGGGAGCACAAGGGTTGGATCGAGTGGACCGTTATCTAATTCTTCACGTGTGGCTCCTGACGATGATGATTTGTATGTTGAGCAACTATTTGAAAAAAAGAAAGATTTTCAAGAAGATGCGCACCAAATTGCACTGAAATACAACTTTGAGTTCAAAGTAAAGAAATCAAACAACTTGCGTTGATACAATTGCCATTGGTGTTTACGAGCGACGAAAATGGACACGAATGAGTTATTTGCAGTTCGTAAGTATACATGGGAACATACTTGTGAAGTGAGAACTCATTGAAGTGATCACAGGCAAGCCCGAGCATGTTTTATTGGTGGATAGATAATGTATAAGTATCAAGACTCACAAACTATCTACAGACCTTTGGACATCGTTAACGATGTCCATCGAAAGTACGAAGTGGTCATGAACTACCAGAAAGTCCAGAAGGCTAAAGAATGCTCGTTGGAGGACTTAATGGGCCTAGTGGAGGAGAGCTATGCTAAATTGGCAGGTATTATCATAACATGGGTACAACTAGTCCTAGCTCTACATTTTTATTGAGACGAAAGGCGAGAATTGCTTTAAGTTTTCCTTCATAGCTTTTGGACAATGTATTCGGGGATTTCAAAATGTGATACGATCCCTAATTTTAGTCGATGGTACAACTCTAAAAACTAGATATGAAGTCTAGTTAATTATCGCTACATGTCAGGATGCCACACATCCAAATTTATTCTCATGCATTCAACATAGTCGATAGTGATAATGATCGTCGATGCGTTGGTTCTCCACAAACCTGAGGGAAGTAATCAGGGATGTCGAGGACCTTGCCATTATAACTGATTGGGGACCATTTATAATAAATGGTATCGCTGAAATTTTTCTTGAGGCACATCGTGGGTATTGCATGTACCATATATATAAGGCAACCTGAAGACTAAATATCGGGGTAAAGACATTGTTTCATTGTTCCGGAGAGCGGCCAAAACTTATAGTGTTGTAGAGTGCAATAAATTCATGGTGAAAATAGAAAGTAAATCATTCCCGGCATGGGAGTATCTAATAAAAATGGGAATTGAACATTGGGTACGATCACATTTTCCAGGATGATGATACAACATGATGACGTCAAACAATACGGAGTCTCTAAATGCATTATTCAAGAAGGATCGAGAGTCACCAATCCTCGCTATGATTGAGAACATTCGTAACAAGTTACAGCAGTGGTTTCACGACCACTTGCGGAATCACAGAGTTGCACGAGTGTGCTAGCCCTGGCTCAGGTAGATAAACTCTGCAAGGCTGCAGAGGTTGTGAGAAAGTTGAATATGGAACCATTAGATAAGTTGCGCTTCTCCGTGAAATGTCCACGTAATATGGCATATATGGTGGACTTAATCGATAACACCTGCAATTATAGTCGATTTCAGTTAGAGACTTTTCCATGTGAGCATGCAGTTGCGATGGCTATGTATAGAGGTTTTGCAACGAGAACCTTACGCTCTCCTTATTACACGACTGATTATTGGAGAGTAGCATACGCTGAGACTATATTTCCTCTATCGAATGAAGTCGAGTGGGAAGTTCCCTACCATATTTTCCTACTTAATAATTTGTTACCACCCGAAGTTGAATCGCGTGGTCCTAGACTTCCACGTACATCTAGAATACCATCTACCAGAGAGTTTCCTAGACCGCGTAGGTGTAGAGCAACATGGTATACTTGCCAATCATGTACAAGTTAAATTCCCGTGTTTGACAATTAGGCGGATGTGTATTGGTTTCGCTAATAATTTAACAATATTTACATTTTTTTCAGTATTTACAATTGTTTCACAAATAAATAAACAATTAAAATTTCAATATTTTCAATCTTTTTACAATATTTACAATTATTTCACAAATAAATAAAAAAATAAATATACAATATTTTCAATTATTTCACAAATAAATAAAAATTAAATTTTCAATATTTACAATTTTTTTTACTATATTTACAATTATTTCACAAATAAAAAAATTGAACAATTAAATATACAATATTTACATTTTTTAAACAATATTTACAATTATTTCACAAATAAATATACAATATTCATGGATCACAATTGAATTTATACAAATCGTATACTAACTCATTCCTCCAATTTGGTATCCAGGATTGGTTGATTTCATTAACTTTATGTGCTATACTGAAAAATTTGATATATTTTATTGCGAATATGCTACAATCGCCCTTGCAAATAAATAATAACGTGTTAGTTCAGTACTGTGTAGCGGAATCACTAAGTTTTCATATTAAAAAAATTATAAGTACTTACGATTTCGACTATCTCGTCGTCATCGTGTCTCGAACAATGGCTAGTCTATCGTACACAATTATCCCAGCTCGTCTAGTTATCAAAGGAACAATCACAGCCATCGGCTCCCGGTGAAGCTCGCATTGACCTTGTGTCTCTATACCTAAGCTATTAGCTTATGTACTGTTCGATTTGGGTGGGCCTATACCCACCTACCCCCTCAAGACTTTATATTATGTCCCTCAGAATTCGAACTCAAGACATCTGCATAATGAGATACTTAAGTTGAATCATGCTTTCAATTGGGCATATTGGTACCAGGATTAAAATTTTTTAAAAAAAATTATCATGAAAGGAAAAGAATTAAAAATAATTTTAAATTAAAAAAATGAAAAAAAGGCCTTTGGGCTGACTAAATGGCCTATTGTTATCCGTCGAAAAAAAAATTTAAATAAAAAATTAAAACAATTAAGAAATTTTAAAACTATTTTTTTAAAAAAAAATTATAACAAAAGCAAAACAAATTAAACAAAAGGAAATTATGAAAATTAAATAAAGAATATAAATATTATTTAATTAAAATTGAAAAATTAAATTAACAAAAAATAAAAATATTATATAATTAAAATTAGAAAATTAAATTTTATCATAAAAAGAAAAGAATTAAAAATAATTTTAAATTGAAAAGAAAATGAAAAAAATAATTTTAAATCAAAAAATCAAAAAATCAAGAAATTTTAAAACTATTTTAAAAAAAGTTATAATAAAAAAAAATTAAAAAAAGAAAATTATGAAAATTAAATAAAGAATATAAATATTATTTAATTAAACTTTAAAAAATTAAATTAGCAATGAATATAAATATTATTTAATTAAAATAAACAAATTTAAATTTTATCATAAAAAGAAAATAATTGAAACCGTATAAACAAATATTTTAATACAAATATATTTATCTCATTACTACATTAAATCAATATAACGTTCAACCATAACATTTAAAATTGAAAATTATTCTTTTTGAAACAGATAAGAAAAATTATCACAAATTATTTCCCTAAAAAGCCAATAAAACCCTCTAGCTAGTAAATTAATAATATTTTAAATGATATATTTAGCTCATAAAAATTATTATTTTTTTAATTTGTTGAATGATTCACGTTTGCTTTTAACCGTTTTTAACAATAGAAACATAAATCACCTAAATCCAAACTAACGATTTAAAATCGCAATTTCGAATCGTTTTGGTAGATAGATGGTTTTTATTTTTTCACTCCTACTACATATCATTTATCTAAATTTTTTTTGCCAACGAATGCGAGTCAAAATTTTAGATCTCGATTACTTCTAACAAGTGATATAATAGAAAGTAAACACTTGAAAATTTAGTTCTCGCGTTAAAGTGATTATTTTAAAAACACTTTTTCCTACACTAGTTTTCAACCTCACATTAAGTTCTACATACACTTTTTTAAACCCACATTCTTTGCAAAAAATACAATTTAAATGACGTATTATTAAAAAAAAAGTAATTTCGTATAAGCACATATATAATATTGTAAATATATAAAACAAAAAATTTAAATTGAAAAGTTATTGATGTAATCAATTCACTTGTATCATTTATTCCACTTTCATCTTAGCAAAAAAGTTTAGAGGCTTTGTTAGTTATTAACTTTTGTGCTAAAATAATCGAAAGTGAAAAGTGCAACAAAAATGTTATGAAAAGCTATATTTTATAAAAATACTAATTATTCCAACTTTTCCGATACCATTTATGAAAAACTGAAAACTAAACTTTGCCAATAATATGAATTACTGCACCTAATGTTTGACCGTAAGAATATACAACACTTCAAAAATTACTTGACCATGAAAAAGATAAAATTCATGGGAGACAAAAGAGCCAAAACAAAGATCTTACTACAAAAAAAGTAGCTTTTTACGACATTTATTTATGGCATGCATGTAAGGCATGATATAAAAAATAGACTATTTACGACATACCTTAAATAGGTACCGTAATAATTCTATTATTAAAAATATTTATGGCATGCATTTAGGGCACGCCATAAAACTTGAATATTTACAACGTAATTCTCAAGCATGTCGTAAAAATTGATAGAAAAAAATATTTGTAATTTTTTATGTTTTTAAAGAATATACTATTTGCGGCATACATTAAATGAGTGCCGTAATTAATATTTTATGTCATGCACATTATCAAAATGTTAGATAAAAAAGGCGAGCTTTTTCACGGCATACATATTGGTATGTTGTAAAAAATGCTTCTTTTCCTTTTCCCTTTTTCTTTGTTCTTTTCTTCTCCACGTTTTCTTTCTTTCCGCTTTCCTTTTCTTTCTTTCCCTTTTACCCCAACTTTTCTCTTCCAAAAATTACAGTTGTTTAGTCGGATCATCCGTTCAATCAGCAATCCAATTTTCTTAAAAATTTCCCCATTGAAGAATGTGTGCATACCAAAACAAGATTTGGTCCACCCCATTGATCAAGATGACAACTTGTACTATTAAATAAATAATTAATTAAAAAAACCCTTTCCTTCAAATATCTAAACAAACAAAAAGAACTGTGCTTCTTTGAATGCTTTAAAACATGTTCAATGGAGTGAATTGTGTTAGGTATAAATTGTAATTGGCGATTCCTAGACAAAATTGAAGTAATGAAGTTGTAATTAAAGTCAAAAATTCATCGGGGGTAGTGCTATAGGTCTATAAGGAGTCAGGAGATCATGGATCAAGGAGAAAATAGCCAAAATATCATTTGTTGCACGCCAAGCAGGCGCTCAAGCACCCAAAACAGCAAACTCGCCGCTCATTGGCTAGGAGGCTGGCTCTTGAGCGGCTATGAGGTTTAGCCCAACCCCATTTAATGAATTTTGTACACTCTATCTATCATATTTCAACCCAAATACTTCATATTTTAAATACCCAAGCCATTCAACGTTCCAAAGTGTGGTAGAACATTATTTGATCCTATAGAACATACTTTAAAGATCAAAAATAATTTTCAAAGATCAATTCCTTCAATCACACGTTCAAAACATCAAAATCCAAAATTCTCAAAACATCAAATCAAGCACTTCCATTACATATGTTAGAGTGCGGAAGATCCGAGAAGGAGATCTGAGTTTCAATTTGAGAAGAACGAGTTTGTTCTTGGTAATCCACGGAGATTAAAGATTCCAAAGTTCGAGAGCTGGTGCTGGAGTGCACAACCATTAGCCAAAGTCCATAACTCTAGATATGAGGATCAATTGAGGAATCTGATACCACTAA
Organism: Fraxinus sp. 1973-6204; assembly: GCA_903798365.1. Taxonomy (NCBI): domain Eukaryota; kingdom Viridiplantae; phylum Streptophyta; class Magnoliopsida; order Lamiales; family Oleaceae; genus Fraxinus; species Fraxinus sp. 1973-6204. The sequence continues at coordinate 2,283 of CAIGRR010137331.1, read as the reverse complement.
GCCATCTCAATGAGTTGTTTATACTTTTGGTTAATATGTATATATATATATGTTGCATTTTGTATATTGCAAGTGTACGATATCTTAACAAGTAATATAATGGACCTTTGAATTCGGATTATCGTTCCCACGAGGACAATACTTCAATACTTATTTACTATTTCTAAATTCTATTTGATGAAAACACAGAACTGTGATTTGGTGATTATTTTTCTAACTATTTCATCTAATAGAAAATAGTAATATGCACACAAAGATTGATTGAAAATTCAAATGCGGAATAGATAGTAGGGCATAGCAATTTCTTCTATTGATTACCTTTAACTCTTAATTCAAGATTCAAAAATCTAATGTAGTGTTCAATCTAATCCTTCTATTGTATTCAATTTACCGCTCTCGATTTCACATTGAGCCTATTTAACTAATTCAATCCCATATCTCTATTTGTTCTAAGACTTCATATAAGACCGCAATAATTAGCACAAGTATATCTACACGTTATACTAAAATACTGAATTTTAATATGTGGTCTATATCTAAAACTCATCTCTCGATTGGTAAAAGATTCACAAAATTATTGAATTATTGAATACATGAATAAAATCAACACATATATAATGAAAGAATTAGAATCTTGAATAAAAGAAATAAATGGTCTCAAATAGATTACATTGTTCTCCCTAATAAAGAGTTTAGTTAATCGTAATGTATGAAGAAAAACATAAAAAAAAATAATGGAGTACATCACCAGCTTATGAATTGAGATGTACAAAAGTAATGAATCTTACACCAGGTTTCTCTTCTGTTTCAAATCTTGATTCGAAACCTTTTATTCGTCGTTCTCCTCTTTTGATTTTGCTCACTAATTCTCAACTTGTATTTTGTGTTTTCAATGTGCGGAAGCCTTTTCAAGTGCCTCGATTCTTGTATTTATACCGCCCTTCACATTTTCCCCGAATTTGAAATTTTTATGGGCTTTAAACAGACTAAAAATCAATGCCTTAGATGACAGCATATAGGGCCTCGACGCCACGAACAAATCATGGGAGCCTCGGAGCCACCTTTCTGTTAAAATTTGGGGTTTACGGCGCTTAGGGACCATGCGCATCTAGGAAAAAATCAGCATTGCACTTCATTTAGTAGTTTATTATAACTTTCTTTCCCAATATCTAATTGAGGCGATTCAAATTGGGTTATAAAAGTAAATCAAAGGGCTACAACTTTACTAACAATTGCTTCTTTTTTCTTTTTTCTTTTTTTTTTTTTTCAATTTGAACGTTTACGTGCTCAAAAATGGGTTTCAATCTCGAGTTAAAAATTTGGAACATACTTGTGCGGTTGAAAATTGATTTGTGAAAATGTTTTGATTGTATTACGTTCTTTAACATTATTATTTTACTTGTCTTAAGAAAATATAGGTCTTGAATTTAATTTTCAAATAATAATAATAATAATAATAATAATAATAATTGAGAATTTATACTATCTCAATTAATAAATTAAAATTTAAACTAGAATACACATTAACATATAAGCTTATGATTTATATTTATGTTATTTTTTAATATATTTTTTTATATAATTCTTGAAGAAGAAGCAACCCCAAAAATTAATTTTACCTCACCATTTTAAAATTTTTAATTTGTTTATATAATTATATGTAAAAAAAAGAAGAAGCAAAAACTCCAAATTAAAACCTCATGTACTATGCTTGCCATCACTATTTTTTTTTCGGAGTATTGGTAATGAGTTATATAAAAATGAAATTATTGGATAGTTGTTGCCTTGTTGGCTTCCTACTAAATTATTGTTGCCTTGACAAATAATATTAATACCTTTTTAGTTCTCTTAGATTTTTGAATTGTAGCAGTTTCAATTTGTTAACATAGCGCAAGCGTGTCCAGCGTTAGAAAAAAGGAATATGCCACATGACGTCTACGACATGTTGCACCCATAACATATCTGTTGACCTCGTCTTTCACACTACCGACGTAGACAATAGATATTAGGCCCACTCACGTTCTCTCAAGCTACACATGAAATGATTATCAATCGATAATAAAACAAGGTTTGGATGTGGGAGAAGCCTTATAATACGAGTGTTAACACACTAAAAATACAGCCCAAGTTTAATGGCCCAACGAGCAAAGCCCAATACGGAAGTCCAACATGAGACCCTAACGGAAGTCCAGAAACAAGGAAGTATTATCGCCCAAACCCATAAGACGCCCAGAGGCTGAGCGAATGAAATACTGTAGCATCGCCCAGAGCGACAGCCGCAAT
>CAIGRR010137243.1:0-13767 GCA_903798365.1 Fraxinus sp. 1973-6204 | reverse complement strand
AAAATTTTTGTTGATAACACCTCAAAATGTATTAAAAATTGGGGCATTACAATTGTACGTTGGCTTTACTGATAGTTGTACTTTGTTTAATTGTATATACTTTAGTTTTATTGCAATCGGGTAATTTCAAATTATAGAAATCGATGAATGATACGTGTCATTTTTTCAATGAAATTGTACTTATTTCACATCAACAAAAATAGTTACGTAATGATAAAAAGAAAAAAAAAATTATTGACTACCATGTCATTGACTTGTTAGTGAAATTGGATAAAATTAGTTTGATTGAAATTAAATTAAAGTGTAGTTACCCAATTGATATTATATTGAATAAAATTGAAGTAGTACAGTCACAACGAATGAAATTTACTAGAATAAATAACTTGGTGTGAAAAAAGTAAAAATAATGTATGGTAACAAAGCTCTTTGGTTCCAATGGTAGTAAAGTAAAAGTTAAAGAATTATGGTCAGTCATGCTAGACGTCGCTTGGCACCCCAATGCGTCCAATGCCGTCTAGCTTAATTCAATTGTGGTTACTTTATGTGTACTAATATACAAATGTATTTGATATACATTATTATATAGAACTTGTTGACGTGATTACTTCAAAGTAACTTTCATGATCATTACGACATTTCAATCTACTTTCCATAAGATGGTCGAGCTAGGAGGTTGACCATTGTATGGCTCCTTGATATCTAAATTAGTGCATGACTATACGAAAGTGCATAATTACTTTCAAAGATCCCCTAAATGAATGAGATTTATGAGTAATCATGAAGAAGATCAATGGAATGCCTTAATATAAGGTTGTTAAGATACGTAGAGGGTACTATTGATTTAGGCTTAGTATTTAAATCTAATAAAGAAGGTGTGATGTTAAAGGGATATACAGATTCTGATTTTCTAGTGATAGATGTAATAGGAAATGAACTTTATCCTATTTTTATGCTCATGTGGTATTGTCATAAGCTGAAAGTCTCAGTTACAAAAGATTGTTGCATTATCTATTGAAGATGAATATATATCTGTTACTGATGCTATAGAAGAAGGAATATGGTTAATTGGTTTGCTGTCTGAACTTGGATTTGTTGATACTCAAACTATTTTGTTTTCTGATAATCAGAGTGATATTCATCTTAGTAAAATTCTCATGTTTCATGATAGAACAAAACACATTGATGTTAAATATCACTGATCATTAGAGATGTTATTTCTAAGGGAATAATAAAAATTGAAAAGATTGCAACACAGAATAATCCATCTGATATGTGTACTAAAGTGATTTCCTTGAACAAGTTTTTGAACTATCTTAAATTCCTTTCCATTAATTCTTTGTGATTTTAATATAGGTACATAGAGCAAATGAAAAATGAAATGTGAAAATGCTCCAAGATGCACTGACGTCCAAATTCTGGTACCAATGTGGAATGTTGGAGTCGAACCCTGGTTCTCTTTTTTCATTGCTCCCATAATTTTTTGTTGATAAAAAGGTGTTTGGAGAAACACGCTTTTATAAATGAAACGCTTTCTCCTAATGACTGACATGTGCATTCTTCGACCATTGGATGGGGGATGAGTTTTTACTTGGGCTCGATGGCTCTTGGGTTACAGAGACGATTCATTCTTTCTGGAGACTTCAGCACTCCTATGTGTTGAGAGAAAAAGAGAGAAAGAGGGAGGAGAAAAGCTAGGGTTTGCTGCCTTCATTTCAATTCACTTAAAATCTCTAATTTTAAGTGTTGTGTGTGATAGAGTAACCTTCATTGTATAATATTCTGAGTGAATACTGTGAGAATCTATGTGATTTCTTTGTTGTGGATTTTGGTATTGTTTGAAGGGTTATTTTGAAGATATCTTGGTGAATCTTTGTAGATCTATCCTTGTATTTGAGATATAAGTCTCTTATTTCATATCTCTTAACATTTGTAACTTTCGTTGCCATTTTGGACTGTTTTAGTGCAATTGAAAATAATCCTTTTTTTGGATGCTCAACGGGGGATGTAGGTGTTAGAAGCGGTCACCGAACCACCGTGGTTACATCCGAAATAATTATTTGGTGTTAATCTTTAGTTTTCTGTAGTTTACTTTTGGTTTGATTTGATTATTCTTGTTTGTCGATCCTTATATTGTGTGGGTCTTGGCTTTACACTTGACACCTGGATCAATTAGAGAGTACTGGTGCTTCTCCATAAATCAATGTCTTCGTTCTCGTGAAGGCGCATGCACACATGCTCTTGTGGGTTTAATTAACCAATGTGTGGTTTTCTACTTAGAGGCCACAAAGGAGAGGACACCATGCTCGGCAAATAGAATAAAATCCAACCATATAAAATGAATGGATTCAAGGTTATTCTATCATTTCAAAGAAAGGCTAAAATGAAAAGATTCTTGCGAAATGCTATCATTTAAAATAGAATAACTGTCTTCAAATATAGCGTTCGTTTGCCCCCATTATTCAATATTTATAATGAGAGGAATAATAGTTTTTTGAAAATTATATGATTTAAAAAGAAGAAAAAAACTTGTATGTTTACATGTAATATTATTTTATTGGAGAATGTGTAATTGATAAAAAAAAAATGAATTATAATTTAATAGAGAATAATGGGCCAGACAGACGGAGCCAAGTGGAAAGATACAATATTTTACTTTAACTATAATGTGTATTCTCAGGTCATTTCATGCATAATGTATACAACAGATTAATGCACAATATAATAAATATTTACTTAAATCAATTGTGCACGGTGCTTCAATATGAACATGAAAATGTTTCCTTATCACCATAATAGGCATAATCAAATTTGAAATTATAAAAACCCATAACACGTAATCCGATTACATGCATTAAGTATTCGTATTTTAAGAACATAAATCACATAATTTCAGTAAATGAATTCGACAGACTATAATATGCAAATAATTATTGTGTTAAGGTTGTTGAGAAAATTAACAAGCGTGCAAGAATTATAGTTACAATAACATACCTTTTACGTGTGTAAAATCGAACTCAACTTTGACTTACCGAACATGTAAAGTAGAAACGAGAAATACATGAAAATAAATTTGGTCAAGGCAAGAGTTTGACCTTTTCTCCTTAAAACGATAATGTCTTGCACGAATATTAACGATTTTTCGGCATTCGTTTAAGAAACAATCGGGTCCCGCAATATGAGCACTCCAATTGCATTTTTATATCGCAAGTATACAATATCGTAACAAGTAGTATAGTGAATTTTTGAGTCCGAATATTGTTCTCACGAAAACGATACTTTGGGACTTAATTTAATTTTTCTAACTCCTATTTGACAAAAGTAAGTAAAATATTTATAATGATTGTGATTATTTTTTCCTAACTACTTTTAGCTAATTGAAAATATAAAAAGATTGCAAACAACGGATAATCGAAGAAACAAATATGTGATGAATATTAGGGCATAACAATTTCATCTATTGATCACATTTATTTTTAATTCAAGATTCATAGCCTAATGTAGTGTTCGATTGAATTCTTCTATTATATTCAATTTACTCATCTCGAGTTCTATTGAACATATTTAACTAATTAAATTTCATATCTATATGTGAATCAATTTTAATTAAACGAAACACTAGTTCTAAAAATTCATATTATGACCGCAATAATTAGTATAGTTATCTCTACACGTTATACTAATTTACTGAATTTTATTATATGGTCTAAATTTCAAACTCACTTCTCGATTCGTAATAGACTCACATAATCATCAAATTATTGATAATGTAATTTAAAACTCATAATAAAATCAACACAGAAATAAATAAATCACAAAAATCTTGAATTAAAAAAATAAAGGATCACAAGTCGACTACATTATTTTCCCTAATATAAAAATTAGTTATTCATATTGTAAAAATAAAACGCGAAAAAGTAGAAAGATATTACCAAAAATTGACGAAATGTGAAAATTTTTGGTGTTTGCGGTTTACTTTCTTTTCTTTTCCATTCCTTATTTCTTTATGCGCTGTTTCTACGTGTGTTGACTTTTTCTTTTCTGTTTTTTTCTTCTTCTTTTCTTTCTCCCTTTCTTTCCTGCCTTTTCTTTCGTTTTCTTTTTTTGCCTGTTCTTTTCTCCTCTTCTTCTTCCCCTCTATTTTATGTTCTCCCTTCTTTTTTTTTTCCTTTCACCATGTGTATTTTTCCTCTTTTTCCTTTCTTTTTCTTTTCTTTTGTTTCTCCCCTATGCAGCCTTTTTCTCTATTTTTTTTCTTTTCCCCATTTCTCTTCAGCGCCTCCTCTTTTTAAATATATATATAGGTTTTATTTGAGTCTCCAATTAAAAGTTCTAATACAAGTCTATTGAGGCACATTTAACTTGAACCCATTTAATATAATATTTCTCTTCAAGGTTTCTTCTTTGAATTTTACCATTTTTTTTACCACTTTTGCATTTTTTTTCTCCAATTCTTCATTAAACATAAAGTTTTACTTACAAAAAAAATATATAAATCCTACATGTGACCTCACCAAGGCAAGCACCGACCTGAGAGGTAACTGTTGATATCTGACCTACGACCTCATTAAATACAGTTTGTTATATGCATTAAGCTCATACTGATTTAAGGTCGAGTATTTGAGGTCAGCTCGTACTAATGACCGCCGTTATTGAGGAGACATAATGATTGCACACCGTCAAATGTCCAATCAATCAATTACATTTGGATAGGCTCATGACAGCACCTCCTAATTCCACCAATTATATGCCTTAACTTCATTCCCTAAGTAATTCATTAATTGTTGGGGACCACTCGTAAGGTTAACTCATAATGACCTGACAGAGCCGAGCTCAGTAGCCAATCTAAACATGCCAAAGATGTACTTTCTCAACTCGATGCTGTAGCTGATAAGATAAGAAAATGAAGAATGCATGCTAATCATTCCCTATAAAAGGGAGGATAAGAGTCTTGAAAAGGGAGAGGATTCTAAACACTTCATATTACAAATATTTCCTTTGGCAAAAAAAAGGAAAACACTTGTAGTTTACTCTTGTAATTTACAAGTCAATACCAGTAAAAATCATCATTTACATTCTAAGTTGGCGGAATTTTATTCATGCGATTTTCGACGTCAACAGTTTGGCGCTAGAAGAGCCTCCACTTGAAAAACAACCCTTTCCCCACGGAATTCACGAAGGAAATATCATTATGGATGAGTCATCAACATCTGGAAATCAATCCCACACTCGTCTAGAACAAACCAACAATCCACTAAATATTAGAAGAGGACGAGGTCAAAACCAAGCTGCTGACCATCAAACGACCATGGTGAGGAAAGCCATTGAAAAATTGACAAATGTAGTCAACATATTGGAACTAAACAAAATCACGTTCTTCCACTCGAAACCGAGGTGGAGTCCCCACATAGGGAGAAAATCAGACGAGTCCCACTAGAAAAGCTCTCCATTTCGCCTTAAAAAGTTTATTGTCGAAGGAAGCACAGAAGAATATCTTACTACGCCATTCCCCTTTTACTGAAGACATTCTTGCCGAACCTTTGCAATTTCCAATCAAGAAAATCATTCAGGCATTGCTCATCAGCAAGCCGAGCTGAGGTTGCATGTGCTGCAGCACTTAGACAAATTTCCTATCAAAGAAATCACTCAGGCCTTGCTCATCAGCAAGCCGAGCTGAGGTTGCATGTGCTCCAATACTCAGACAAATTTCCTATCAAGGAAATCGTTCAGGCCTTGCTCATCAGTAAGCCCGAGTTAAGGTTGCATGTACTGCAATACTCAGACAAATTTTCTATCAAGGAAATCACTTAGGCCTTGCTCATCAGCAAGTCGAGCTGAGGTTGCACGTGCTGCAATACTCAGACAAATTTCCTATCAAGGAAATCACTCAACCCTTGCTCATCAGTAAGAAGAGCTGAGGTTGCACGTGCTGCAATACTTAGACAAGTTTTCTATCAAGGAAATCACTCAGGTATTGCTCATCAGTAAGAAGAGCTGAGGTTGCATGTACTGCAACACTCAAACAAATTTTCTATCAAGGAAATCATTCAGGTATTGCTCATCAGCAAGCCGAGCTAAGGTTGTATGTGCTGCAATACTCAGACAAATTTCCTATCAAGGAAATCACTTAGTTAGGCTTTGCTCATCTGTAAGTCGAGCTGAGATTGCATTTGCTGCAACACTTAGACAAATTTCTTATCAAGAAAATCACTAAGGCCTTGCTCATCAGCAAGTCGAGATGAGGTTGCATGTGTTGCAACACTCAGACAAATTTTCTATCAAGGAAATCATTCAGACCTTGCTCATCAGCAAGCCGAGCTAATGTTGCATGTGCTTCAACACTTAGATAAACTTCCTATCAAGGAAATTACTCAAGCTTTGCTCATTAGCATGCCGAGCTAGGGTTGCATGTGCTACAATACTTAGATAAATTTCCTATTAAGGAAATCGTTCAAACCTTGCTCATTAGTAAGTCGAGCTAAGGTTGCATGTGCTGCAACACTTAGATAAATTTCCTATTAAGGAAATCGTTCAAACATTGCTCATCAGTGAACCGAGCTAAGGTTGTATGTGCTGCAGTACTTAGATAATTCAATATATTACAAAGTGCGTGGCGGCTCATTTGCAAGTCAAAACGTGACACGTGATCAAGACATTTATGGTTGTAATAACTGTAAAAATGGAAAAATGAGCCAACCATGTTCAAGGTCAGTTCGTCACCAAGGCGAGCACGGACCTGGGGGGTAACTGTTGATATCCGACCTGTGACCTCACCAAGGCGAGCACCGACCTGGGGGTTAACTGTTGATATTCGACCTACGATCTCATTTAAATACAGTTTGTTATATGCATTAAACTCATGCTAATTTAAGGTCGGGTATTTGAGGTCAGCTCGTACTAATGACTGTCGTTATTAAGGAAACATAATGATTTGAGATTCCTTACATCCTGTCAAACGTCCAATCAATCAATTACATTTGGATAGGCTCATGACAACACCTCCAGATTCCACCAATCATATGCCTTAACTTCCTTCCCTAAGTAATTCATTAATTGTTGGGGACCACTGTAAGATTAACTCATAATGACCTGACAGAGCCGAGTTTAGTAGTCAATCTAAACATGCCAAAGATGTACTTTCTCAGCTCGGTACTGTAGCTGATAGAAGAATGCATGCTAATCTTTCCCTATAAAAGGGAGGATAGGAGTCTTGAAAAAGGGAGGGGATTCTTAACACTTCATATTACAAATATTTCCTTTGGTAAAAAAAGGAAAACACTTATAGTTTACTCTTGTAATTTACAAGTCAAAACCAATAAAAATTCTTATTTACATTCTAAGTTGGCTGGAGTTTTGTTCATACGATTTCCGATGTCAACATAACATAAAGTAGGTAAAATTTAATCCAAAAGACAATAAAATATCATGATTTAGGGCCACGAATAAGTGAAGAAACTAAACCTATCACACCCCGAACTTGAAAATAGAATTTAGTCTCTACTTTTGAATGGGTTTTTATGCAATAAAAACTTTGATTATACATTGATATGGTGTAATACAATCAATACATATGATATTGAATGATTTTAGATCATCGAAGGTGTCCAGTTTATAGAATTTGGGGGTTGTGGCAGAAGAGACATCTCAAAATTCAACATGTTTCATAAAGAGACACATATCTTCAAGCCGCTTGATAATAACCTGAAACACCGTTCGAACGCTCAAAACAATGAGCTGTTGCTCGCTAAGCGTTAGTTATATGTTGAATTCCCGTTTTCAACCTAATTTTGGGCATCAATTTCTTATTCATCCGGAATTAATTTTGTGAATACCAATATAAAATGGTTGTCTTCGAAATGAGTAGAACAAATTTGAATGTTCATACGTATGAATTGACCATTAGAACCTATCCGAATACATGGCTGAAGTTGATACAAAATCAACGTTTAAACCCCAATTCCAACAAAGTCATGGGTAATAAGATTTCCGTGGATTGTTATGCAAGGAACAAACCAAAGAGAATAATAATAATAATATAATTACTAGTTGACGAATGTAATTTAAGTAAAGAAAAGATATCTAATTTTGTATTACTAAAAAAATCATCAGTTGAGTTCTATGTTACTCTATTTAGTAAGAATGTCCTTTCTTTATAAGTTAAAAGTAATTATTAAAAAAAGAAAAGAAAAAAGATTAGTGCTATTTAGCACCATTGGTGTTCAACACCANTTGAAATTGAAGGAAAAATTATTGATGTGATGAAAAATATTATTTTATTAAAGAATGTGTGGTTGAAAATGAGTAGAAGAATAAGAATAAGAAAAATAATGTGTCTCAAACAGGAGCTTAGCACCATTGGTGTTCAACACCAGTTCATTAGTGGTATTAAATGACATGTTCAATTAAATGATTTGAATAATTTCACTTTTAATTGAGTATATTATATAATGCTAAATAAATTGGTGTTCTAGCACCATTAGTGCTAGATAGCATTATTCTTAACAAATCATCGATTGAGTTCTTTGTTACTCTATTTGGTAAGATATCTTTTAGTGCTAGATAGCATTATCTTAAAAAATCATCGATTGAGTTCTTTGTTACTCTATTTGGTAAGATATCTTTTATTGAACATCTATTGCCCAAAGACTTCTATGAAAGCACACGAGGATGACATAGGAGGTCCAAAACATGGAATTCTAAAGTTGATTGTATTACTGCTAGGATTTTAATAATGTTGATTGGGCAAATGGGATAAGAAGAGATAAAAAGGATCTCCGAGTATATCAACCAAATTGGAGGAGTTCAACTAAGGTCATTTAGGATTAATCTATATTCACATAATGTGAGTAGGGTGAGACCCACGATACTGTAGCATGGACCCCAGCCCACTCACATTATGTCAACCCTTATGTGTACATATGTGCACATAGCATGGCTCGGTCATTTATGAAGACTAGAACTTCTAAATATAATGGTGTAACTTGGTTCAAATTTTTGGACAATTCAACGATGTTTTATGTGGCATGCCCCTGTTTGAGCCACATTTTAATTTTCATTATCATTTTTCTACTAATTCTCAACCACAAGTTCATCAATAAAATAATATTTTCCATCACATCAATAATTTTTCCTTCTTTTGCAACCACATATTTACCATCACATCACCGAAAAAAATTCATTCTTTCCATTTTAATGTGCATCAAACAGGGAATCATTAAGCGAGAGTGTTAAACCACGTCTACCAAATTGAGGAAACCATAAATATGGTTTTAGCAACAGAATACATAGTAGTTTCCAACGAGGCTAAGAATGTAGATCTACTATAAATATACACAAACTCAGACCAGAATTTATATTGTGCATGGTATTTACTAGTTCCACCTTGCTTTGCTCTGGTTTATTTTATTGAGTGCAATAAAAGTTGGATATTTTTCTATTCAGTTAAGTATCAAACTCGAATTTTATCCCTGTTACAAGATATGTTAGCAATCCATTGGGCTTTAATGGCTATGTACAAATTGGGCTTACGCTCTATTAACGGGAGGTAACAAAGTGATTAACATTCAAAGTAAATTAAATTTGTGCGAGCGTTTTATCTGTGCTTTTAAACGTACAAAAAGTATATAGGTATTCAATTAAGACTTTCTAACACTTCATAAATGTTTTGAGATATTTAATATATACTTTTATAGAAATTTTAAAAATCCTCGAAAATCATCAGTATTAAATTAAACCTTTAAAAAGTTTTAAAAATTCATGGGCATTCAAAATATCAATGACTTTAATGGCTTATAAAAAAATTCGTCATGTGCTAAGTTTCAAAATAAAAAATATAAATATAAAATTTCATAAAAGAGTTTCATTCACCTTTAAAATTTTGAAAGATTTTGTGTTTATAAAAAAAATTCTTCATGTGCTAACTTTTGAGCTATATTCTCATTTTCATTTTCATTTTCATTTTTTTTACTCATTTTCAATCACATATTTTTCAATAAAATAATATTTTTTATCACATCAATAACTTTTCCTTCTTTTTCAACCACATATTCACCATCATATCACCGAAAAAAATGCATTCTTTCCATTTTAATGTGCATCAAACAGGGGATCATTAAGCGAGAGTGTTAAACCACGTCTACCAAATTGAGGAAACCATAAATATGGTTTTAGCAACAGAATACATAGTAGTTTCCAGCGAGACTAAGAATGTAGATCTGCTATAAATATACACAAACTCAGACCAGAATTTATACTGTGCATGGTATTTACTAGTTCCACCTTGCTTTGCTCTGGTTTATTTTATTGAGTGCAATAAAAGTTGGATATTTTTCTATTCAGTTAAGTATCAAACTCGAATTTTATCCCTGTTACGAGATATGTTAGCAATCCATTGGGCTTTAATGGCTATGTACAAATTGAAATATTTAATATATACTTTTATAGAAATTTTAAAAATCCTCGAAAATCATCAGTATTAAATTAAACCTTTTAAAAGTTTTAAAAATTCACGGGGCATTCAAAATATCAATGACTTTAATGGCTTATAAAAAAATTCTTCATGTGCTAAATTTTAAATAAAAAATATAAATATAAAATTTCATAAAAGAGTTTCATTCACCTTTAAAATTTTGAAAGATTTTGTGTTTATAAAAAAATTCTTCATGTGCTAACTTTTAAATAGAAAATATAAATATAAAATCTCATAAAACATTCACCTCTAAATTTTTGAAAGACTTTCCCAAAAAAATAAATAAAACTTTTCATATGTAATATTTATCTCTTTCCCCAATATTTCTCTTTCGTTTCTTATTCTACGAAGTATAGTCATGAAATAAAAAAATCAATAGTTTTCTCTTTATTAAACGTATTATTATCATTATCTTTTTAATATTGTCGTTACTTTTTTATCTCTCCTTTTTATCGTTTTCTCATTCTCTAAAAGAAAAGATCAATTTGCAAAAAATAAAAATAAAAATAAAAAATTACAAGTTCTTCACTCTTTTTTAATTCATGGTTTCTTCACATTTATCTACAGAGAAGGATCAATTTTTAATTAATATTTTGTTTAAAGAAATTGATTTATAATAAAAAATTTATATATCACTACAACAAAATACTAAAATCGCGGCAAAAAAATGTTGTCGCATAAATAGAGACTTTGTTGCAAAAATAACTTTGCGACGACAATATGTTCGTTACAGGTGTTGTCGCACTATATGAGTAATGGAATGTATTCTGCGACATCTTTCGATTATTCATCGTATTAACAAATTTGCAACACTATTTGTTTGACGCGGAAAGTAGGAAATAACAACAAGACATTTGTCGCCATAATGTTGTCGCAAAGCATATATGTCACGAAAAATCAAAAGAGCAACAAATCAATTTGTTGCAACGATTATTCCAATTAAGTTTTTACGAGAAAAATGTTTGTTGCGAATATTATGTTTAAGACACAACTTTTGTTACCGATTTTTTTTTTGCAACAACACATGCTCTTAGTTATATACCTTTAATAACTAGTCATGTTTGTCGTTAAATATAATTTACAATGCATTTTATATGTTGCATAATATATTTTAAGATATTCAACATTTGTAGCAAAATTTATCATGTAACAAGTAATGTTTGTAATTAAATTTATTTCACAACACAGAGAGTTTGTCACCATATTACAGTTTTAAAAACTAATGCCATTAATATTATGTTAATATATGTTTATATTTAATTAAAAGAATTAAATATTTAAATATTTAAAAAACACCAACAAACAAATAAGAAATTGCAAACATTTCCATTCAATAAATTCATCGTTCAAAATTACATGAACTTTTTTTTTATATCCGTGGATGTTCGGGCCAGTTTATGTGCACCTTGACTAATCTCACGGGGCTCTGAAATTTATGATCGGATACTCACCTCAGTAGCCCTGAGGGGACTCGAACTGATGACTATTGAGGAGCAAACTCAAGGTCTTACCAATTGAGCAGCACCTCCGAATTCAAAATTACATGAACTTTGATTTCCCTTCAAATTAAAACTAACTTCTTCAAATCATATGCCTAGTCATCGAAAGTGTCGAGCGATGTGAAGAAACTATTCAAACATCATTCGCCAAAACATTCCTGAAATGGTCCAAGTCAAAAATATTAGAAAATTCAATGCAATAATCATAGGAGAAATAGAAATAATTATCAATTATCCACAAAGCTGTTCAAAATCATATCATTGATTAAAATGCACCAAAATGATTTGGTTTACAAAAGTGGAAGATCAAAAAAATTTATAAGACATGGTCAAATGGAATAACGATAGTATTTTAATGGCTGTAAAATCAAGAAATGGTCAAAGAAGGAACCTTTCATCACCGCAAATGACATTGACTTGCAAGATAGGAACAGCCAGAGCAGCTTCAAGAACTCTTGCAATCACCACAACATCAACAATTTGATTCCTCTGCTGATTCATTCCACCAGCAACCACAACCATTAAATACTTAGTCATGTCCTTTATAATTTCAACAGTTTCCTCTCTGTATTGTAATTTAGGGTGTGTTTGATACCCATTTTTTGAATATAAAAATTTTTAGAATAGTGATTGATTGGAGAATGTGTGGTGGAAAAGTTATGAAAAGTTTAGATTTGTGTGTAACATTATTTTATTGGAAGAATGTGTGGTTGAAATGAAGTAAGAGAAAAAAATGAGAATGAGAATGAGATAGAGAATGTGTGCCAAACATAGGTTTAATGTACATCTTGTTTCTAAAATATTGTAAGTGAAAACAAAGCATATTAGTAAATCTTCCAGAATAATGCATTAGTAAATCAGAAGTAACCAAGTAACTAAATGTGTCAGTGGCATGAGTTCAAGCATATTAGTAAAAGGAGAATAATGCAGTCCAATGTTGGAAAAATAAATCTTCCAGAATTTTGAGTAAAAAGGTGAAAAGTTTCCCACAGTATGAGGTAAGGAACAAAGGCATGGAAATCAATTTAGTTCCTAAAACTGTTTTGCACTGAACACCATCATATCTCAACATTCAACAACCATTGTTAGAAATTGTACCTTTGGAGAGCGCCGCAAAACAAGACCATAAAATGGGCAATCAACTGATTTCATGGGAGATTCGGCCATTCGGGAAGTACAGAGGCAGAGGAATCAGAGAAAGTGGGAATAGAAGGAGAGGAGAGATGGCAGCAATACATAATTAAAGGCTTCAAACCTCAACAAACAAAAAGAGGGAAAATGGAACAACTAATTAAACACATGTCGTTAAAACATAATAAACATTTAGAAGCAAGAAACTGAAACCCAAGAAAGAGGATTGACTCCATACCTATTTCTCAAGCCTCAAAGATTTTTTCTCTCTATTTTGTATCATTCTCGAATCAACTGCTACAATACCACTGCTTTCATCAAAGGTCCTGTGAAGCCACAACTCTCTCCAACATTCTTTGGATATACATTCGATCCAGGACTTCTTTTCGCCTGCAAATCTGGACATTGAAGCAGGTCATAGGCACCATCAATCAACACTAAGGTCTGCACGATAAATGGGGTTATAGCGAGATGACAACAAGAAAGTCGAACCGTTGTGAGAAACTGCTAAGAGATCAAACTTCCAAATCTGAAATCACTAGGAGAACGAGGATTCACAAAAAATGGAAAGGATTCTTCAAATCTCCTGGAGAAAACATGGAGAGAAACGAGGATTACATTGACTGAAATTGCAAAGAATACGTTTGCAGCAGTGGCGGAGATAGGGGTGGG
>CAIGRR010137219.1:0-12433 GCA_903798365.1 Fraxinus sp. 1973-6204 | reverse complement strand
CATCAACACCTAGAGATTCTCAGCCGCAACTTCTGCCACTTTTTCCGGTGACTTCTCCCCGTGTTTCGGGTTCTTCTTCTTGAAGCCATCGCCATAGCCTTAATTTGTGATGTAACTGAAACTAGTCCTTAGGTCAAGGAATTCGTGTTAATTTGATCTTTTCTTCAAACAGAAAAACGAAAAAGCTTGCTTCTATTTCCTTTGTTTCTCACTTCGTGTTTACATCAAAGGTTGGATTTTTTTCAAGTTAAAGTTAAAAAAAAATAAAAGAAAGTCTTTCAGAAGAAAAAAGGGATAAAATTTTCTTGATACTTCAACAAGAAGAATGAACAGTTCATTCATGAATCAAATTCGTATTCTATGAAGATTCCATGAGTTTATATGCTTCCTAATCTTTATACCAGTGGAGAATAAATGCACTAAAAAACTGGGAAAAACACATATATCTTACTGTGTTAGTATCAGCATATATGCACTTAAAACATAGGAAAAATGTACAAATCCTAATGGTTACTTTTTTCTTTTCCTTTTTTCTTTTTGGACCAAATTCATTTTCATTACCAGATTATTAATTTATAGCGTGTTTGGATAAAATTATTGGTAACTTTTAAGGAAGAGTAATGCTAGTGGTAGGTCTCAATAAATGTGTTGATAAATAGTAGTTGAGAATAAGTTTAGCCAAACGTACCTAAAGTAATGTTGTATTCATGTCTTTGTTTGTCCATGTTAGAGAGAGAGAGATATGTATAAAGCTAAATTTCGAGTTCTCACTATGTACGTCATACATCGTGTTAGACGACAATGCACAATAGTTATTTTTGTCAAACTCCCCTATCCATGTAATGCAACAAAATTGCTAGGCGTACGGTTTATGGCCTAAATTATCGAAAGTGGACTAACGGTATCAACATATATAGACATAGTTGCAAGCTTCCTACCCATAATTTATTGTGTGTTTACTTACGTTTAAGCTTGTTGACCCGTGTGAGGGGAGGCTGCCAGGGACCGTACGGACGGTCCATTTCACTTTTTTAAATTTACTACCTAAGAAGTGTATTTTTCAAGGTGGGACTACTCATTGCAGTAGTGGAACTTTGTTTGAGCAGTGATGATTGATTGGGTTGACATAGGATCCATGATAAGCTTTTGAATATTTTCAATTTCCTCACCCCCAATGAGAGTGTTACACCCACTATTCTAATGATTTAATGTTAGACCAACTCATCCCATAATTTATAAGTACAAATTTGACTTGTAATAAAAGCTGTAATTTGCTTTTTATTTTTTGAAAATAAGTTGAAGCACTCAATCAATGTGGTGTAGTTTGACCTGAAATGGAAACTCAAGAACAAGATTTAAATGTTAAAACAGAATGACTAAAAGCATAGAAAAAGTTCGTTTTGGCCATGTTCAACTAACTCAAATTACAAATGATCTTTCAATATTTCCAAATGATTTTTCAAAATTTCTTCACGATTCAGTTGGTAGATTGTTCTTGTAGAAAGAGTTAATTTAAAGAATGAACATGCCCATTCTTTTAGCTATGTCCTAGATGTATCAAAAAACATTCTTTTAGCTATGTGTATATAATAAAATAGAGTGAAGTATATTGACCTTGTTTATGCAAATCAAAGTTCAATGATCAATTTCCAGTTGAAGTGAAAGTTAAGTGACTGCCAATACAAATTAACCCCCATGCAGCTGATATATGAAAAGCTGAATCAAGAAATTCAATGCTGATGCTGCCTGTTCACAAACCAACTCTTCGTGTTGGGAGGGTTAATATCAGAAAGCAACATTTACATTATTACATAAGATTTCGCTACAATATATCGCAATACGAACAAACAAGAAAACCCAAGCACAAAAACCAGAAAGTTATCAGTTGTTTGCCTGAAAACAACCTGATGTACTATTTATCTTCATGGGATCATGGGTTTATGACAAACATAAATGAGTTTACAGGAAACTAAATCCATTCTTAAATTTCTGAAAATGACTCAACTGTCTTGAACCCGTGATTCTCGGGAAGAGGTCCATTTCCGGGACGGATAGCAATGATCACATCCAGACCTGAAATATGAGAGCATGAATTTACAACTAATCTTGGAAAAATCTGTTTCTAACTGAACTTTAGAAAAATTGTTTGTTTCTTGCATCAATAGATTAGAGCATGATTGGAAGGTGATTATACTTTAATCACTTCTAGTCAAACATACTTTTTATCCACATATTTCGTAGGATTCACCGTTACTACCCACTTAATTCATAAAAGCTTTGCAAAAGAGAATTTGAAAGCAGCACACCACCTGCTGATTTTGCAGCTGTGGCTTCTTGATAGACGTCGGTGACAAATAGAATCTCCGAAGGATTATATACTCCAAGAGATTCCGTGATTTCAACATAACTTTCTGATTCTTTCTTATTCCTGAAGGCAACAGAGAAGTTTTAGCCTACTTCCGTAATATAGAACAGATTTTCAGACAACGATAAAGAAACAATTTCAAGCTTCGAGTATTTCCGTGAAAGTATAAAGTTTACCCCACTGTAGTATCAAAGAACCCACACAAGTATTTTCGCAGGTCCCCATGATTTGTATTACCAAACAAAAGCCTTTGTGCCAATCTGCTGCCACTGGAATATATATACACCTGATGGGGTCAAAGAGACAAATGGTTAAATGAACAAAGATTAAGTTCTTTTGGCATCCCTTTCCGAGCAATTTGGTGCACAATAATGAAATGGTGAAACGAACACTTCAAATAATGAATTGTTAGATTTCTCATTTTTCTGATCATTTGGGCCATAGTCAGTGGGCATGTCGTAGGACACCTTATAGTAATAGATTATTGAAGATAGAATCATCCCATTCTGTCTGTCAGAAAAATGCAAGACAGAGATTATGGTATTTCAAAACCATTCCAACACTAACGACAATCAATGTGATCTAATTACTTGACAACTCTAATACTATTAAACTGCGAAAAACAGGATTTAGTATAAAATCTTATTCTTTATTTACTAATGTTAGGGGTCGAAAGGAGCAGCCTTCGGAACTTGAATACAAATGTTGTGAAAATATTTTTGTTTAGTGGTACAGTCCACAAACTCGATTAACCAATGTAAAAGGTGATTGTTCCAAGGACCATCATTAACTATCAACTTGATGTGTAACTTTTTTGCTGATAATAGGCGAGTATTAGAAGGAGCATTCATAGCTATCCAAAAATATTATGATAAAGAAGATACAGGAATTCCTAGCAAAACAAGGACATATGCTTTCTGCAAGTCAATATTTATGCAGGAAAAACGCTCCATATTGCCAGTGAGGCTACAACAACCAACACATATTTCATCAAGGAAACTCGGAAAAGCAGAGAATAGAAAAGATAGTCATCAACTAACAATAAACCAAGAGCAAATAATATCCTATACTGTTTGTTATGCAATATTTTGCTATTTTGGTTCATTTACTACGATACTGATGGAGCTACAGTTTCCAAAAAGAAGTTGGTAGGCTGTATAAACAAGTTGAAGGCGAGAATAACCTTGATTCCCAGGGCATGCCACTTTTCCAGAGCTTCAGGTACATCATCAAACAAGACTGACTCTATCTCATTTCTCTGAAATCCTGTACGCCATATGTGACCCTGCACAAGAGGAAGTTACAATTAAGAGTTTACAAAGGTTAAATGCCATTCTTCTGGAACTTTTCCATAATAAACTTACTTGTAATTGCTTCAAGGACGTAATCTTGCGGTCAGCTTTTATCATTGCCTCCACATTAGCAACCAAAGCTGCAATCACTTCCTCTTTCCTTCCATCAGAGGGGATGGGAACTGCACCAGCAACACCATTTTCTAGATCTTCTTGAACCTGGAAGAGGAAATCCATAAGAAATGCAAATCTTTGACCATCCAACAAGAGGAATTGCTTGATGAATAATATATTTTGACAAAAAAATTTCTTGCACATATTTTACTGAGCTTGGAAAAGAAGCTCCAGAAAAATGCATTAAGAGCAGATCACATTACAAAACCCCCAGTGCTAAATAAAAATGGATAACACGCAAAAGACACTGACCTCTGAAATAGTTGGTGTCTTTCAAAGTGAACCAATTTTAGTGATACAACAGAAAAAGGCAATATAGACCCTTATTCCAATTCATAGTCAGCCAAGGTTTAATATACTTAATATTTCTCAAGGACCAGAAGGTGAATTCACTCGTCTTTATGCACAAATTTCTCACATGCTAATTGCCAAATAGGCATGCAAAATTACAATTTAAAGTAAAATAATAAGTAAGAATTTTTTTTCTTAGCATGTTTAAGAGATAGAAAAGACATAATCTTTTCAGAATCTATATCCAAAAAGGGTATCCTAAATGGTTTACTTGAGCTTTCAGTAGCTTAATATCATCTTGAGTTTCTGCCTCATCATATGTCAGTTCTAGATGCCTCCCCACATTCTCACGAGCATATGGAAAGAGAATCTCTGTGACAAACGATATAGGAGTTGTGGTTCCTTCAATGTCCAGTACAATGCAGCGCTGCAACAAAAAGATTTATGTGACAAAATTAAAATACACAATAAGGCTGAACCCAGATATTTCTAGCACGATCAAGATTAGCGTGAAACTTACTCTTGACGGCTCAATGCCATTATTTGAAGAAATAATCCCTGCCTTGGTAGAAACTTTTCCATTCCGACCTATAACTCCATCGGAACTTTGAATCGGACCATGAGAAGGAGTTGACCAGTTTAATCCTAATTGATGGAGTTTAATTGCAGCATCAAAGAGATAGTGGTAACATTCAGCCTGGAAGAAAAATTTGTCAATTGAAATGATAATGTTGTTTCTATCTTTTAGGAGTTAGTTTCGTGATTTACTTTCTCTCTACTTTATCTCTTTGTAATTAGTTAGATATTATTATGTATAAATTGCTGTGGAAGGCATCCTAATAAGATCATCAGAGAAATCATTTTTTCCTTGAAAGTTTTCATGGTATCAGAGCTTTAGGCAATTTTTTGGAAATTTCAAGCCTTCATAGCTTTCCACAAATATACAATAATGTATCCCTTCCAACAGAGAGACGTTTGAAAAGATTAGATGATTTTTAGTTTTGGAAAGATGGAATGATCTCAAGAGTTCAATCACCGGAGAGAAGACATGAATTCAATATTCTTACAAAAATCTAGGATATATAGCCCCTGTTTGGTCCAGATTGAAGTCATAGTCAATAATTAATTTTAACCACATATTTCATGGGACCCACAACTTTTCAACCATACATTTCATCAACTTTTATCAAAATCTAAAAAAAATCTAATTTTAATTCCCACCAAACAAGGGGCATAACATAAGCTTTCGTGTACCTGAGTTTTAGCACTGATCCAAGAATCACCCCATATGTATATTCCATGGTTCCGGACAAGCACAGCCGTAGTTTTGGGGTACGCTTTGATCTGCAAAACAAGGATTAAAAATTATTCTGTCGAAAAATGTCATCACTGGACATGGAAACGAGGCTTCCAAAAGTCTTTAATAACCGTATGGTGAAAATCTTTTTTTTCAATCATTCTCCTCCATTTCTTTTGCAATCATCGCATTCTGCCCGCTCTCCATTTTTCCTGGGTTTTTTATTTTTTATTTTCATGTAATCCTTCATTCTCTCAAGCAAACAGCCGCTAACACACTGCATCAAGGATCTCATCTTTAAACTTCGCTTCAAGTCTCGTATTGGTGGAAACCGGCATTTTTCTTTTAATTGTTAACAATTGTCCTTTTCAATGTGTTACTTCTCCCTGATAATGTTTTTTAACCATGTAATTACTACTGGCATTCAAGGCAAGAAACAGATGCATCAAAATTAGGAAATAAATCATATACCATAAAATGTATTTAAAAAAATAAAAATGGCAAATGCATATATTTGTTACCACATTTTTCTTTGGCCAGTTGAGTGGAGGCAACAGTAATAAAAAATACTGATCATTGCACCAAGAAAAAGTTCAAATAACCACTAAATTACAGGCATTAACACTTCAGCAACATCTTGTAGAGCATTTGAAAGTGATGGTACAGATCCACAAACAATAACAAGCTTGGTAAAAAGAGGAGAATGCATGCATCAAAAGAGTTGCAACAAATCCAATATGTCCGACCCCTATGAATAAATTGTTGGGAAGCCCATGCATTCATATATTCATTTGAAGTATAAGGATGATGATATATGTCAAAATTTTGCTCAGATATGGATTTATGCATTAGTATGGGGTTGTTGAAATGTAGATCCCACAGCTGTCAGCTTTCCATCTTATCCACAATTCAATGTAAAAATTCTTACTGTTACTCAGAAAAATATTAAGTCCGCATGGCTACACACATCCATGTGCACTCGTGTAAACACTCACGTTTAGGCATGTGTATAAAAGAGAATGAAGAAACCGTACTGCTTCGGTGAGAGATTCTGTGAGCTCTCTTTCATGGGCAGTATTCTCTATAATTGGGACCACGAGCTCATCGTAATAACCATGCCCTTGAATTCCTTTGATCATTTCCATATGAGTAATCTGTAAATTGAGGATAGTGGCACCACAAGAAAGCTAAGGAGATATTACCATAAAACGTAAAAAGTTAGACAAAACTTTTACTTCACAACTAAACAAGTCAATTTTGCTATCAAAAATGTTACTAGGAGGAGTGGAGTAAGGATCTGGGAGATAGGGTGATGTTTTTCCTTTACAATACTCAGACCTTGTCAAGTGCATGGTGAAAAAAAAAATCTAAATACAAAATTTCAAATTAGAATCCATAATTGGATCACATGCACCACTGCACTAATTTATCTACTTCTAGAACAAACTTCATAAAATTTCTTCAGTACGGAAACATTTAGTATAGTGTGAGCTCTATAAACAAGCTTCAGTCCTATCCTGTAGCTCTCTTGACTATGAAATCCCTCTTAATGTTTACTTCTTTGATAAATCTCTTTAAATATGACCCAACTCAGCCACTAGAAACCGGTGAAAAAAGTTATACAATGAATAAATAAAACAAGTGGAGGAACAGCATCAACACGTTCTACTATGATTTTCTTAAATTACTTCATTTCTCCACAAACATATCATCTGTGTTTATAATCATCCAAAAACTAGTTTCAAATACACCCGAAATAAAAAAATAAAAAATGTCCATTTCTATACGAATAATTAAATAACCTCGAAGGAGGTGTGAAGGGTCATGTAAGAGGACTGTGGAAATGGACTTTATCCTTGCTATCTATATAAAAGCCAAGTTAACATATGTACCCGAAATTCTTTTGACAATGGGTTGATCATTGTTACAAGGCAAGATTCCATTCCATGACTGTGGATTACGGCACCAGCATTACGCATCTCATATGCCTGTGAAACAGGATAAGCATTACTCTAAAAAAAAAAGGAGATTGGAAAATTAAGATCCTCCTTGTGCGCGAACTCTTCCACTGAAGTCCTATCACACAAGGATTTCATTTTCACCGTAACCATCGGTTTTCCAGAACAAATAGCTCAAAATAGTTCTAAGCCTATTAATCCAAATACCTGAACAATAAACCCGCCATACTAGCCAAACTTAAACTTCTTAAGACGACGAATACTTATAGCAGTCGCCAATTTAGAGAAGCCTTTAATTTTACATCAATATTATTTGGCCTTGTAAACGGAATCTTCAGTGAGAACCATCGTGGCAACAAAAAGCAGCAGAACTTAAATACGCAATCCAAATATCAAACTTGTAGACAATTTCAGCATGATCAAAGCCCCAAACCCCAAAATTTAGAGGCAACCAAAAGACCTAGCGCTGAATACATGTAAAATATACCTTCATGAACAGGGGAGCGCAATCAGAACATTTGGGAGGTTTATGGGGCCATGGCTTTGCCAATGGTTCATACAAAACAGATCCATTTGGTGACAACACATACATATCTTCATCCACCATTCTTTCCTTCTGCACACCTACAAAACACCCACAAAACCCAGTTTTCATTCACAAAATCCGGAAGTAAAAANTCCATTTGGTGACAACACATACATATCTTCATCCACCATTCTTTCCTTCTGCACACCTACAAAACACCCACAAAACCCAGTTTTCATTCACAAAATCCGGAAGTAAAAATAAAAAAACCAAAAAATTAGCAGATTGATCAATAAAACACACCAAATATGTATGTATATACACACAAATAACATGTACCTGAGGGAGACATGACAATAAGTTGTTGGGGTTTAGGAATTGAGTCGTCATGGACTTTGATGGTGATGCTGCCACCTGTCCCAGAAACCCAACCCAGGTGGTAGAACTGGCGGCACAGCTCTGAAATAAGGGCTTTTGTTTCTTTCACTTTATGGCTCTCTAAATATGCCTGTGGTGGTGTGTCCATTATCACTCCGTTTATCAGTTTATGGCACGTGGGGCTGCAGCTTCTGCAGTCATGGTGTATGTATAGATGTATATATATGTGCGTGTTTCGCTGGCGTGGACAGGGAATTGATCCTTTTCTGGCTTCAATGTAGAAATTGATTGCGATTGCTCAGCGATAAGTCAAGATTGAATTTTTATCAGTGTTTTAAAAAGCGTAAAGCGTGGTTAAGCGTGGAGGGCAAGCTTCAAGCTTTAGGAGGTTAGGCGAGTCTAGGCGAAACTTAAGCGTAAAAAAGCATTTTTTTATTTTAAATTTTTAATCATTGTAAAAAAATTCAACAATTCAAATAATACATACCAAACATCTAAAATTATAAAATACTGCATTTACTTAATAATTCCTTCATAAAGATAAGTTTCAAAATCATAATTACATAACGTAGATAACTTGTAGCTTAAAACTTATCTAATCTAACTCTTTATCGGACTCTAATTTAATGTCTTCTTCTTCATCTATAAACAAACAAAAATAAAAAAAGAAACAAAAAGAAAGGTACATTTAACGGAGCATAGCATATTTAAGTAATTATTCATTGATCAAAAAAAATGAGTCGTGTACATGTGCCTAGGCGGGAAAAATTGGGCCTCCAAGGGGAAAGCGCGCCTAGCATGCCTAGCCGCCTAGACACGTTTTGCCACGCCTAGGTGCGCTTAGGCACGCTTAGTCGCGCATTAAGCGGTCAACATTGTCCGTTGACCGCTTAATTACCGCTAAGCCTCAAAGCGAGATGTTTTCATCCCGCTTCGCGCCTAAGCGTCGAGGCGCCGCCTAGGCGCGCTTTTTAGAACAGAGATTTTTATTGGGCCAAATGGGATTAATTGAAATTAATACTGTGTTATTACAGTGTTTACTGTTTAGACTGTAGTGTGCTAAATCTGAGTTCTTGAATGGCTATATCTTTATCATTTTCACTCATGCCTATGGGTGGGCAAAATCATTTTCACACTCATGCTTACGGGTGAGCAAAGTCCGGTCGAACCCGTTAAAACCGTTCAAATCGAACCAATTCGATAGGTTTGAGTTGATTTTTTTGTAGTTTTTACACGGGTTGGATGGGTTGGTTGTGTAGGCAGATCGGGTCGGGTCAAATTATGAGTTAATTCATGAAAATCGAATAAACCCACTCAATCCAACCCGACTATATTCATGAACTTTACAAGTGTTATAATGTTACTTGAACGAATACACATTCAACACAAAATATTTTAATTGACAAAAACATTTATTGGCTTTATATAATTTAATATCAATATGTCCATGTAACTTTTTCGGGCATGAAGTGCCAAAATAATTCAGATTTTTTTGTCATTGAAACTATAGAAACCTAATATTATATAAGGTATGAGTCAATTATAAATCCGCGCCAACCCGACCCCTACTTTAATCTTTGTTGACAAATTGTTCCAAACCGACTAATCAAACCCAATCCAACCCGACCGATACTTGATTGTGTTGGGTTTCAACATTTATAGGGGTTGAGTTGAATTAAATTATGATCAAACTGATCATGTTGGGTTGGGTTGCGTTGGGTTTAGGTTGAGGTAAAAATCGATCCGATCCAATCCATGCACATTCCTAGTCATGCCTTCTATCTTTTTCTTAATTGGCACATTTACTTCTTAATTACGATTTTATTTTATTTTTTTGAAAATTACTTTGATTTTTTTTAACTTCTAGTATTTTAAAAAAAAAATCTCTACCAAAAGCCATGTTTCACCCCATTTTTTTGGAAAAATAAGTTTTGAAATAGTGATTTTGGGAGAATGCGATTAAAAAATAATAAAAATTTTAGATTACGTGTAAAATTATTTTATGAATGAATATGTGATTGAAAATTAATTTTGAAAAAAATAAAACTCAAACATAGGCTTAGGTCGATAAGGAATCACCTTCTCCCTCATTAAATGGCTCGGGAGGGCACCAATCATGAATACATTTCTATTAGAGCCCCTTTTTTTTTTTTTTTGTATAAAATACAGTTTGAAATAGTAGATTGATGGAGAATATAAGGTTAAAATGAAATTAAAAAATATTACCCATAAGATTTGGCAGCACCAGCCAAATATCACACTCCTAATCATCCCATAAATGCATTCATGCAAACTTTTTTTTCCCTTAAGATGTGTTTGAGCCACATTATTTTGAAAAAATGTATTTTGGAATAGTAAAATGATGGAGAATGTATGGTTGAAAAAGAAAGAAAAATTATTGATGTGATGAAAAATATTATTTCATTGAAGAATGTGTGAAAATGAATAAAAGAATGAAAATAAAAATTTTAATGTGTATCAAACATGTGCTTAATAAGCTCTAACACATTTGGTGGCCTTGGTGCAACCACGACGGTAGGGATTGGCTTTGACACGGGATATTATTCTATCTGAGGGTGGCGTAGCTAATGTACCTTGAATAGAGACGGATCCAAGACTGGATTACAAGTCGGGCTAATACGTAAAAAAAAAAATTACCCAAGAAAAATCTTTATTTACATAAAAAAAAATTCTACTAAAAAAAAACTCAATGGGCTGGCTCAGATCCGTCGGTGCTTGAATTATATAACCGGCGACGAATAGTTCCAAACTCCATCATCAGTCCCTCTACATCGAGGTTCATTAAGTCATGACCATCTTGGGGGATGAGGGCAGTGTACAACAGGTCATTGGTGCAGGAGGATTGTGCCGCCGTAACCATGGTGGAGACTACGGCCAAGAGGAACGTGAAAACAAGTCCAACATGGGAAGCCATCGATATCACACCAAATATTGAAAAAAGATAAAGAAAATTCTATATTTTTTATTTTTTTTTAAAAGTCTTAATTTTCCCTCCTCGGCCCTTCTTGCTATTAGGGGAGAGAAAAAGGAACCTATTTGGTTAATGGAGGGAGAAGCAGAGGCTTATGTTATGGAGGTTTTGAAACGTGAAATCTGGGGGTGAATTTGTATGAATTTCTTAGGGCCCTTTTTATTTCTCCTTTTAAGCTTTTGACAAGTGCGTTTTTACAAACTTATCATACTATCAAAACATGGAATCTTTTTGATTAATATGTTGGAATATAGTTTAATTCTATATAATTTAAGTTTCACAGGACAAAGTGATGAATGTAGCAGAAATAAGGAGAAACAAGTGAAAATGGACCAAAATAGAAGAAATTGAAAGTTCATGGACTAAAGTGCAAGTACTCTTAACTTGTTTCTAACCTTGTGATGAAGATTCGAGAGTGTTAGAGGTCAATTGGATGAAGAAAGAAGTCAAAGGGATGAAATATAACCAAGACATTATCACATATCAACTTTCAAGCTGAAAAGTTTTACACNCAAAATAGAAGAAATTGAAAGTTCATGGACTAAAGTGCAAGTACTCTTAACTTGTTTCTAACCTTGTGATGAAAATTCGAGAGTGTTAGAAGTCAACTGGATTAAGAAAGTAGTTAAAGGGATGAAATACAGTCAAAATATTATCACATATCAACTTCCAACATGAAAAATTTTGCATCGATTTTAAGCCTCATATTGAGACCAGTTTTTGACATGAAACGAATTCGAAGATAGTATTAGAAATAAAGTTGTAGCCCTTTGAGTTAGCTTTCCGACGCATCTTGAATCACCTCAATCGAACATCGGAAGAGAAAGTTATGACAAAAATATTGAAAATTGTCCGGTGGAAAAATCCTCAAGCTATGCGGTCGCATATGGTTACTTCTCTACGGTCGCATTGGACCTTTCAAAAATCTTCAGTGGCCAATTCCAGCCCTCTATGCTACCGCAACACCTATAACTATGCGGTCACATAGAATATTTTCAAGGTGAAAATCTTGGTTTTCGAATTTAAGTCAACCACCTATAGAAATAACTATAAATACATGTTTTGAAACTCTAGAACGAGAAGATCCGTCCAGAATGCCCCCAGACATCATTTATCCATTGATTTTTGCTCAAGAAATTCATGAAGAACTAACAATCTTG
>CAIGRR010137038.1:0-19695 GCA_903798365.1 Fraxinus sp. 1973-6204 | reverse complement strand
GGTTAAGGTCTCAGTAATAGAAATTAAGTTAAACCAATTCTCGTGGAAATGATACTCGAAATTCTAGGATTTCCACTTTATTACTTGTTAATGAACCGTACACTTGCGATGATTTACAAAGCAAACATTTTTGTGTATTAAAATGAGGAAAAAACAAGTTAAAAAATGAATGATGAAATCTTATGTTTGGAATTGGAAATCTATCACCTATTTATGGATTTCTAACATTATAACCCGAAAAAGGTTCCGAACACTCGTGAAAAGGTGAGAATGTTCCACCAAAAGGTACCAGAAGTTCAAATGAAAAAAAGGCCAACGGCTAAATTTTTGAACCTCAGTTTCCTACAGACAAGGCCTTGCAAACGCATGGCCATTTAGCCTATGCATACGCATGGTTAAATAGATTCCACTCAATTTTGCCTTACAATTTTCATCATTAATTCATTCACATTTCAACCTAAAAAAGGGGGTCCAAATATTGAATAACAAAAAATTATATAACAAACTCTCACTTATTCAATATATTCACATATTCATATCTGGTAACACTAACGCATAAGGATTAGATATATTTCTATTTGAATCTAACCATATTGTAAATTTCACAAAGTATTATTGAAATTCCTAATAACATGATAGTTTTGAACCAGTTATTCCTTGTGACAATGTCGGTGAGATCACACACACATGAGTGTTATGTTTTCACAAGTTCCTTAAACTTGCTTGTACTATTATAGCCTTGCACTTATCTTATTTGTTGAATTTTTTAAGAGAGAAACTCTAACTTTCTATTGATGAGGCACCACCTCAAAGTTCACATAGGT
This sequence comes from Fraxinus sp. 1973-6204, assembly GCA_903798365.1. Classification (NCBI taxonomy): domain Eukaryota; kingdom Viridiplantae; phylum Streptophyta; class Magnoliopsida; order Lamiales; family Oleaceae; genus Fraxinus; species Fraxinus sp. 1973-6204. The sequence goes on along the minus strand of CAIGRR010137038.1, from coordinate 18,871 downwards.
GACGTTCTTTCAATATTTTTGTTACTTTTAGCGATACTTGTACTTCATACTTAATCTCATTAAGATGTTTATAAACTCATCATTCCAATCGTAACAACTAGCACTATTTATCAAGGATGGGGTTTATAATAGGTTAATAGTGTTGAAACTTATCCACTTATCAAATAACTTGTTATTAGCATTTAAACCTAGATAACTTGTTTAGTGTAATTAGGTAGGGTTGTCATCATTGGTGAACTTTTAATTAAAGAGTTTCAACCACATCCTTCTCGATGTTGATCTTACTAACTCTCTAGTAAGAGGTTTAGTCAATGGATTAGCTAAGTTCTCACTAGACTTAACATATATGAGAGAAATTACTCAATGCTTAATTAATTTTCTCACATACTCATATCTTAGACTCGTATGTCAAGACTTTTCATTATATACTTCACTATATGCTCGTACTAAAACGGCTTGACTATCACATAAGAATGGTATTAAAGAAATATCATTTGAACCCAAAGGAATTTCATAAAGAAGATCTCTTAGCCATTTAGCCTTTTTTCCTATTTCAGTCGATACTACAAACTCGAACTCCATTGTTGAATGTGTAATGTACATTTGTTTCTTAAACATCCAAGAAACTGCACTTCCTCCAAGAGTAAACACCCAACCTGAAGTAGACTTATTTTCTCCTGTACTCGATATCCAACTAGCGTCGATATATCCTTTAAGAATAGTTGAGAACTTTGTATATTATAATCCAAGATTCTTGATTTTTTTTTAAGTAACCAAGAACCCTCCTTATGGCCTTCCAGTGTTCCAAACTTGGATTGTTAGTAAACTACTTAGTTTACTCACAACAAATGCAATATCGGGTCTTGTATTGATCTTCCATCATTCTTGAACATAAGACTTACGATTGCACTACATAATCAATCTGAGCTATTGATCTTCCATCATTCTTTACTAACTTGATACTTGAATCCAACAGAGCATTTGCCTCTTTAATGTTCAAATGTGTGAACCTATTATCACATTCTCAATATAATGTAATTGACTTAATGAATAACCCCCACTATCATTCTTAACTTTGATACCAAGGATAGAGTCTACTTGTCCAAGATCTTTTATTTTTAATATGGAAGATAGAAACATCTTTGTTTCTTTAATCCCTTCCATTTCATTACTAAAAATTAACATATCATCCACTAATCATATACTTTGATATACAAGCATTTATCAACCAAATTATGAATAAAACCATATGACATAATAGAAGTGTCAAGTTTCTCATGCCATTTTTAGTGGCTTGTTTTAAATCATATAAGGATTTGCTTAGTTTACCTACCTTATGTTCATTTTCCGGTAGAACAAATCCTTTCGATTATTCCATATAAATCTCCTCTTCGACATCTCCATTTAGGAATTCCGTATTGACATCCCTTTGATGAACATGTAAATCATAAATAGATGCTAATGCAAACAAGATCCTTATCGAGATTATCCTAACCACATGTGCATACATGCCAAAGTCATCTATTCCTTCTTTTTTTGAATACCCTTTAGCTACTAATCTGGTTTTATAGTTATTGAGTGTTTCATCGGAATTATAATTTCTTCTAAACACCCATTTACAACCAATGAATTTAGAACTGTTTGGTAAATCAATTATTTCCTAAGTGTTATTTAATATAATAGAATCCATTTTATTATTTATTGTATCTTACCGGAATATGCAATCTCTAGAAGACATTGCTTCTTTATAGGTTTTAGGATCACTTTCGACTTGAAGAACAAAATGAATTGTTTTTACAACATCCTTCCTATCTCCCTCTATTAAGTAAAAAGAAATAAGTTGGGCATCTATTTCATCCGATCCTAGACTTTTTTCTTTTCTAGTTCTTTTACTTTTTCGAGGTTCATTTTCAACATCTCTTGTAGATATCTCTTCTTGTGATTTTCTAGAAATCAGAATGTCTACTTTAGTTTCATTTTAAGAATTTCTTATTACCAATACATTTTCAAAAAACTCCACATCCCTTGATTTTATTATAACATTTGACTTTAAGCTTAATAACCTATAGGCTTCCATGTTTCATATGGAGAAACCTTATCATTTTTCAAAGGAATCCTATTTACTATATGACAATCACTGAATAAGGTTTCACCTCATAAGTTAAATGGTAATTCGGAATTTAATAACACAACATTTATCGTTCTAAGAATGTCCTATTCTTTCTTTTCGCTAGACCATTTTGTTCTGGTGTTCGTGGTGCAAAGCATTGATGTATTATTTTATTTTGTTCACAAAATATATTGAATTCATTAGAGAAGTATTCTCACATCTATCACTTCTTAGAGTTTCTATGTTACTTTCTAATTGATTTTCAACTTCCGCTTTATACACCTTAAGTGCATTGAATGCTTCATCTTTATGTTTTAAAAGATAAACATAAGTATATCTAGAACAATCATCAACGAATGTAATGAAATACCTATTACCTTATCTTGTTAGTATATCGTTTAATTCACATATATCAGAATGAACAAGTTCAAGTAATTGAGATTTTCTTTCTACACTATGAAATGAATTTCTAATCATCTTTGATTTAATACAAGTTTCACACTTTTCTAAGTTTCAACTTCACATTGTATTGATCAACATTTAACCATTCTTTTCATAGCGTTAATTCCTATGTGTTCTAAGCTACCATGTCATAAATTAAATGAATCAATAAGGAAAATATTTTTTTTATTAGAATCATTCTCAAAAGTACAACGTTTGACCATTCCTTCAGTAGAATATCAATTTCCAACCAATTACCAATTATCAGTTAGTACAAGTTTTCCTGACTCGAATACAGATTTGTTTATCGATCTTCGCAAGAGAACTCTACTTGCTAAGTTCCTAATCATTTTTAGTACATAAAGACATTGGCAAAAGTGATTTCTTTCCCGAAGTGAAGATGATCTCCACATTTCCTTTGTCGATCACTTTAGATCTTCCTTTATTTCCCATTTGGATCTCTTGATCATCATCAATGTCATGATAAATTTTGAAAAGAGATTTATCATAACACTCATGAATGTTTGCGCAGGTATCATACCACCATCCCGAGACCTTTCTTTGGATTGCATTGATTTCTTCTACCATAGCGATAATCTTATCAATAGAATTCATTTGTCCCCCTTCTTTGGTTGCTTGTTGTGCCTGCAATCTCTTGTATAGTGCCATGATTTTGCATAAACATAACAAAGTCTTTTAGACTTTGATTTTGAGCTTCCCTTGATCCTTTTTAGGACCAAGAGGTTTCCCTTTCTTCTTGTACTTGTTGGAGTGTTCCATATTGTTCATAGCATTGGCTTTTGAAGAGCCATCATAAAAACTTTCGGTCTTATCTCTTGCCCTTAATTCTTCCTCTACGCGAGAATGTTTTTGAATGTATTCCAAAGAAAAGTCTTCAGAAGTGCCTATATCCTTTCCAAGTCCTCAAGAGTTTAACTATTATTGCTCTCATTTGAAAGGAATCGAGAAGTTCAGTTTTCACCCTTTTAATTTGTTGACAATGACTTGTAATTCATGTACTTGAGAAAAAAATGAATATTATCTAACATTATGAAAACAAAGTATTTAGATATAAGAAATTTCTTAGTACCTTCCTCTTGGCCTTATATTTGTTTTCAAGTGCATCACATATTTCCTTTGCCGAATTAGTGTTACTGCAGAGATCATACAACCAATCCGAAAGAGCATTTAGAATGTGACCGCAACATATCAATTCGTCCTCTTGCATTTTCTTTCTCTCAGTATGAACTTCTTCTGTATCTTCTTCAGTTGTATCGGCAATTGGTTCACATAGTATATTTTTAATGCCGTTAGAAAGAATTTGAATTTGTCTTGCCATCTTAATAGTTTGATCCATCAAACCTATCAAAGCACACTAAATCTTAATTCATCAATGTGATGGTAGCCAACATAGTTTCCATCTCCATTGCAGTACATATAAACTATCATTTTTAAATTGTTGGAAATATTGAAGAGGAAAAGAAGGAGATAAAACTTGAACAAGATAAAAATGATGAATGAGGCTCGAACACGTATATGATACGCTGTCCTAAAAAGATATTTACCTCATCTACTATGCTTTTAGGATTTCTGACGAATAGTTTAGAGGATTTACAAGCTTTCATGGAAGAAGCATAAAAGCACGATGATTCTTTCTAATTGAACTTGTTGAACTTGAAGAAGGTCTGAATATGTATTAGAATGAGGAAAAATCAAGTCTAGAAATGAATGATGAAGTATGATGTTGTTTTCTTCTATTTGGAATTGAAAATCTATCACCTATTTATAGAGTTGAGAACTTTCTACCAAAAAGAACTAAAAATTCAAATGGAAAAAAGCCAAATGGCTAAATTTTTGAACCATGCGTACGCATGGTAGAAGCAAAAATGCTTCAATTTCCTGTAGACAAGGCCATACGTACGCATGGCCATTTAGCCTATGCATACACATGGTTAAGTAGAAACCACCCAATTTTACCTCACAATTTTCATTACATTTCAGCCCAAAAAAGGGTCTAAATATTGAACAACAAATAATTATATAACATAAGATGCTTTACTCAAACCACTGATGATGATATACTCACTATTTCTTCAGCACTATAAAGGTTAGTGGCACTGATCCTATTTGGTCCTCTCTTCAACCACCTACACACATATAAGCCGATCTCATATTGTGGAAGATTTAAAAAAGAATCGGCTAAGCCTCGACCTCCAATATTTGGAACAATTACCGAGGAGAAGTAGACACTTCTCTGTTGAGCCATTTGATCTTTTTTAATTCATTTTGCAAATGGTTATTTCCTAGAGAGAAAAAAAAAAATCTCAATTGAATATACCTCTAATATTGATAAAATATTTTCTTAAACTAAAATCAAAACAAACAATGGAAGATGTACAAAATCAACCACCACAAATACATCCAAATCCACCAGCATCAGCATCCCATTTTAGCTGGCACGAAGCCCATTGTCTCTACCTCTATCCCTATTTAGTGTCACTTCTACTCATTTGCGCCAGCCCAATATCCCACCAACTACTCCATTTGCCCATATTACCAATTTAATGCGATCATATGGTCATTTCCGCCTCTTTATACCACCATGGATTCCTATTACATTCCACTTTAATGCTCTCCCACCGTTATTGTGCTCTAAAATGGTTCGGAGTATTGGAAGATCAAAGCAAATGCCTACACACATCAACCACAAAAAAAACTTCAGCAATTTCGTTAAGACAGGGTCTCAAAATATCAAATAAGGATTACACCAGTAACATCAAATCGATAGTTGTTTGCAAAAGTCCTTGATTGAATTAACTTTTACATCTTAAACTAAAGCTATGAACAAAACCTCCATGGTTAATAGGATTGAGGGCTTCCGTACTTTTAACAATCAATTGGATTTGACTTGTCGATTTTGTGATTTTAGTGGTTCAGAGATATTTTATTGGGAAATTTAGCCAAATAATCGGGTCACACTATAATATTGGACAAATAGCATTTGATCTATATTAAAAGAAAAAAATTCAAAATATTTTAATTGGTAAAATAACAAAATTGCCCTTCAATTTTTAACTCCAAAATCACCCAATTTCCCTTCATTTCTCTCGATACTTCTCCTTCAAACCCTTTTTATCCATTTGAAATTAAAGTCTTCTTCTTCTCCTCCTTTACATCTCATCAACTTCACTACAATACCCACTAAAATCGACTACAAAGTTGCGAAAATACAAGAATTCCTCTCCTTACTATTACGACGGTGGAAGCGAACGCACTAGGAGTAAGTTTTCTACCTTCTTTCTGCAATAATTTGTACAATGTTGTTCTTATACATCATGGAAAATGGCAAGGTTAACCTATCAAGAAACACGTTGGCTCGAAATAATCCTCTTCTTGTTTCTTTCAATTGTTGAGTGTATTTTGATTTAGAAGGTATTTATTTGTTGCACTTCCCGTAAGTATACTTTGAGTTGGTAAGAAAATGGGATCCTGAATTTTGCAGACTTAGCTTAACATAAGCATAATGGTTATAACTGCAAGTTTCTTTGATGACATTGTATCTTTTGTCATGCAAATAATATATTATATTGGAATATGAGGGCTTGTTATTTTGCTATGTTTCCTTGTCTTCTAGTGATTTTAGTGACATTAGACTATATAATTTGGGCTGATGTGGCAATTTGTATTTAGAGTATCACGTTTATTATGATTGTGAGGTGAACTATGAACAAAACAAAAGCCCATAAGGAAATGAAAATCTTGTTTGAAAATGAATTTATATTTAAATTGTCTTACATTTTCCTTCATCTTTATATTAAATTTTGATATCTTTTATGGATGTAGTTTGTCAACTATGACAATGGAATTCCCGCAGAGGAAGCATTGCATCCCACAAGCCTATTTTTGAACACATTTGAACCTTTGAACAGATTTTCATCCCATGTTTGATGTTCACTAATTTAAATTTGAATTCCTAAACATGAAATACACTTTCGCCAGGGGAGTTGGAGCTGATATTGTTTTCTCATGGTTGATGTCAATTGATTTGCTTTGGTCTTTTCAGATTTTAGTTTCTTTTATTTATTGTCTTTTTATTATTACCATTTAAAATGATTTATTTTAACTCGTATATCAGGTGCTCATTATATACGATTCAAGTCAACGAAGTTCTTGGAGCAAGTTGTTTGATCATGACTGATTGGGAAAGTAATGATGATGACATTAGGTTATGATATTTTTTTCTAGTGAAGGTTGAAACTACATATCCGTGCAAAAGTCATGGAGTTGGGTTCTCGTCATGAGGCACATTCATAATGAAACTTTTAGAAAGTCTTCAGGATTTGTTTCTCTATTAAAATTTGTTGTTGCTCAAATTTCAGACAATTCATTAGTGTTAAGAGTGTAAGCACAAGACATAGGAAGAAATAGAATTAGAAGCGTAAGAAAAATGGATTGTTTCTTATCTTTGTTAAAGAAAATAAAATTACAAATATTCTTCAAGCTAGATTATGTAAGTTAAATGTTTATAAGCATCCAAGAGAACGATACAAGTGTCGTTCCAGGACTTATATTCCATGAGAACGATACAAATGATGTTACTGGACTTATAAGCGTCCATGAAAACGACACAAGTGTCGTTAATGAGATGAAAACGTTCTTGAGAACAGCACAAGTGTCGTTATTGACTTATAAGAGTCCATTATAATTTGTATCATTTCAATCGTTCTTTATCACATGTCCATTGCTTGAGGTCGTTATGTTGGAAACAAATTAAAATATAGGAGAAAATAATAGAATGGCACAAGTGACGTTATTGAGAATAAAATATCCATTGTGTCGTTCTATCTGTAAACACGATTATAAGTAGCAACATCCCATACGTGCCCCGAGAACCATAAGTTGAACTCATTTAAGTTGTAAGATGGTTGTGACGCTTACGAAAGTTGAGAGATATGCTAATTACTTATATTCTAATAAATAAGTAGAATGACTTGTTTTTCTTTTCATGAGAAAGACACATGTGCTGTTATGTTTGCAAATATAAGTGTCCATGAGAATAGCACTTGTGTCATTATTGAGATAAGAACGTCTATGAGAACGGCACAACTACCGTTATGTTTGTAAATATATTTGTCAATGAGAACGACATTTGTGCCGTTATTGAGATGAAAATGTCGACATCATATAATCTTTGTCAATTCAACTGTTTTTCATCATATGATCAATTTTCTGACTTTCTTAAGTTAGGGGATCCAATGTTTGAGGTCGTTAAGTTGGGAAATAAACAAAATACAGGAAAAAGCAACAGAACGACACAGGAGCAAACTCAATTTCGCCAATTTGATATCATATAATTTATGTCAATTCAATCGTTCTTTGTCACGTGATCAACATTCCTGACATTCTTAAATTAGGGGGTTTAATGCTTAATGACATTGCAACGGAAAAGAAACAAGATATTGGAGCAATCAACAGAACGACACAAGTGTCGTTACTGATAATGAAATGACACTTGTGTCGTTCTGTACATAAAAAGAGTATAAGCAGTCATGACCTGTTCGTGTCCCGATAATCAATTAGTTGAATTCATTTAAGTTGCAAGATAAACATGTTCGACGATGTCGTTTACAAAAGCTGAGAGATGTGTTCATTAATTATATTTTCTAACGATTCAATACAATGACTTGTAATTTCACCAACTCAATATCTCACAATCTACGTCAATTCTATCGTTATTTGTCACATAATCAACATTTCTGACTTTCTTAAGTTAGGGGGTCCAATACTTTAGTTCGTTATGCCGAAAAAAAAGCAAAATATTGAAAAAATCAACAAAACGGCACAAGTGCTGTCACAAGACACTTGTATTGTTCTGTCTATAAACACGAGTATAAGCAAACATGACCCGTCCGAGCCTCGATTATCAATAAGTTGAACTCATGAAAGTTGTAAGATGGATATGCCGTTTACAACATTTGAGAGATATGCACATTACGTATATTTTCTAACGACTGTAGATCATGACTTATGATTTCACCACTGGATATCATACAATCTATGACCATTCTACCTTATTTGTCAAATAATCAACATTTCTGACTTTCTTAAGCTATGGGGTCCAATGTTTAAGTTTGTTGTGTTGGAAAAAAAGCAAAATATTGGAGAAATCAACAGAATGGCACAAGTGTCGTTAAATGATACTTGTTGCCGTTCTGTCTATAAACAAGAGTATAAGCATCCACGACCCTCTGAGTCCCGATAATCGATATGTTGAACTCATTAAAGTTGCTGGATAGACACGTCGTTTACAACATTTGAGAGACATGCCCATTACTTATATTTTCTAACGAATGTAGAACATGGCTTATGATTTCACCACTGGATATCACACAATATATGACAATTCTACCATTATTAGTCACATAATCAACATTTCTGATTTTCTTAAGTAGGGAGTCCAATGCTTGAGTTAGTTAAGTTGAAAAAGAAGCAAAATATTGGAGAAACCAACAGAACGACACAAATGCTGTTAAATGATACTTGCGTCGTTTTGTCTATAAATAAGAGTATAAGCAGCCACGACTCATTTGAGCCCCGATAATCAATATGCTAAACTCATTAAAGTTGCAAGATGGACATGTCGTTTACAACATTTGAGAGACATACACATTACTTATATTTTACAATAAATGTAGATCATGACTTGTGATTTCACCACTGGATATCACACAATCTATGCCAATTCTACCATTATTTGTCACATAATCAACATCTTTGACTTTCTTAAGTTAGGGGGTCCAATGCTTGAGTTCGTTACGTTGGAAAAGAAGTAAAATATTGGAGAAATCAAGAGAACGGCACAAGTGCCGTTAAACGATACTTGTGTCGTTCTGTCTATAAACACGAGTATATGCAACCATGACCCGTTCGAGCCCCAACAATCAATAAGTCGAACTCATATAAGTTGTAGGATGAACATACCATTTACAAATTCGAGAGATATACTCATTACTTAATCAATATAAAACAACAACACAAGTGTCATTATTGTTTTGAAAACGATACAAGTGTCGTTANATTTTGAAGAGCCGCGTCACGTCCGAGCCACGATAATGATAAGATGAACTCATTTAAGTCTTAGTCGCAACCTGCCCCTTACAGCATTCGAGATTTATGCTCATTACTTAATAGAGAGGATAAAGAAAACGGCACAACTGTCGTTACTGTTTTGAAAACGATACAAGTGTCGTTATGTCTGTAAACACAATATGAATAATTGATGTGATATATATTTTGAAATTAGTTTGCTATTAAATCAATAATATTTGATTTTGAATATCATTTCTATATTTTCTAGGTAAAGTACTCAAAACGACACCAGTGATGTCTTTTGGTAGACGTACACTTCCTCTTCGTGTCAACGGTCGTATTACCTTTCTTGATTGAACATTATCGGGAATTTCCCAATTTGCCTTGTTTGACAATTGATATTCAGAATAAGCTTGTTTTCGAGTAAAAAGTGCTATAAAAATGGAGAGCAAAACCTGTAACAGTTATCTCCAACATCCCTTAATACAACAATTGCATGTATATGGAAATTGGTCCATATCAAATTCCTTGCATGTGCATATCCCCCTCTCCAAATTAACAATGAAAATTTTCATTCTATCAATAACGGACAGACCATAACAGATAATGGTTGCACTGTCATTTTACATGTAAGATAACGACTATAGTGTCGTTTTACACTACAGTTAACGGTGGAGTGTCGTTCTACACTACAGATCGTCCAATAGTTGTGGACAGCACATGAATACACCAAATGTGAAAATAAAATCAACTAAAGTATCATTTCATACTATATTCAACAATAAAAATACCAATGTACATGATATTTCTAAAAATACGTTTATTTTTTCTTCAAACATAGAAGAGATTTCAATGTACATAATATGGAAATCAAAATTCTTGTTCAAATGCTCAAAATAATGGAGAAAAAAGGTGAAAAATATAATAAATAACAAGATTTTAGGTAGCANCAACTAAAGTATCATTTCATACTATATTCAACAATAAAAATACCAATGTACATGATATTTCTAAAAATACGTTTATTTTTTCTTCAAACATAGTAGAGATTTCAATGTAGATAATATAAAAATCAAGATTCTTGTTCAAATGCTCAAAATATTGGAGAACATAGGTGAAGAATATAATGAATAACAAGATTTTAGGGTAATAAGTACAAGGAGAACATGTTGATGCGATTTGAAGAAAAATTGAGGAATTTGATTGGATTGAAGGGGGGGTTTTGTGTCTTTTCCATGGTGAGGGCGTTTTAGACATTTGATATTATTTGTTTATTGTATTTTGTAATTGAAGGCTATTTGACCAACAAACATTAGAGAATGTTATTTAATCAAATACATTGTTTGACTAAGTTATTTAACAAACTCTCCCTATTTTATTATGTAGATTCAAAAAATATTTTTGGTATCTACCGATGGCTGAATGTCGAATGTAATGATCCCTGATATTGGTGTGGAGCCGACTGGTTGTGATTCCCGATATTGTTGTGGGAAGGGTGGAACTGGTGGTTATGGGAGAGTGATGTTTGGTTAAAGATTTGATAGAATCTTAAGGCCTACTTGAGAGTTTTTTTCCCACCGATTTTGGATGGCATTGTTTTCTAAGAAGTTGAGAAAATCGGTGTTTATTAGTTTCTTTAAGCACTGATTTTAGATGGTTTAAAAATCATTCAAAACCGTTGTAGTATAATTTTGGTCGTTTCTCTCAATTCATAAAATTGGTAGATAGTGACTGTTTCTCATATTCTCTTCTAATTTTACCCTGCAAAATAATTATTTTCAACTAACATATTTTGTTCAAAACTAGTAAATAAAATTAAATTAACTAAAAAAATTCATAAGCAAAAAATTACTTTATAATTAAAATTTTACTTATAAGTAAAAAATTACTTGTAAGATAAAAAATCACTTTAATATAAAAATTTGTTTATAAAATAAAAATATTAGTAATAAGATAAATATTCACTTATATAATATAAAAAGTTACTTATGAGTAGAAAAATTACTTATGTGTAAAAACATTTAAAAATACAAAATTAACTTATCATTGTAAAATTAACTTAAAAGTTACTTGCATGTAAAATATCATTTATGAGTAAAATAATTTCGTATAAGAAATTATATGTGGCATATATGTAAATTTAATTTTCTAAAAAACTTTCAGAACCGATGCATAATAAAATCTCAATTATGGATTGGAATGTTTTAAAAATCGCTACTAAAACCACTCAAAATCAATTTGATTATAAAATCTTAAAACGGTACTTTAAAAAAGTTCATAACTGGTATCCCAAAACTCCCAAGCAAGCCCTTATTCCCTTATTTTCTCGTAAGAATGCAAAAGATCATACAAAAGTAATTTCGATCATGAGACTTTATTTTATAAAATTATTATTGGAATGTAATATAGATGAATACTTGATTTTCTAAATTTTAAAATTATAATAAGGATAGATTAGTGTGAGAAATGCACATAAAAGTGGCGTGGGCTTTGTAATGATGTACCCTTTAATGTACTAGTTGACCTTAATGAGAGTGGTGGAAATACTTTTGAGGCTTCAAGATTTTTCACCCTAATGATCCCAACCCTTCGGTTGTTATGTCTCGAACTTATGGTGAACTATATGAATGTTAATTCATTACTTCTCTTTTCATTTAGACTTTTATGTTGTAACTATAGAGATATAGTACATGCAAACCACATTTTTTAGTTCGCAATTGTACTCTTAGCGAGCTTTAGACTTTAGTAGCTCCTATCCTTTGTTTGCCTTCTGGGTTTCGTGAAGTTAAGAGATTACTTCATATCTTCAATTCTAGTTTTTACAACCTTGGTATTCAAATCACTATGGGTGAGTCCATGCATTAATTTATTTACCTCTAATTCTAGGCGTATTAATTGATTACTATTATTATTTTTTAATGGCTTTTTTTGTACAGTGCAGATTGATTTTGATGCGAACTTTTCTAAACATCAGAGAATTTCTTCGCTTAAGGATTTAGGCTTTAGCGAACCTAGATGGGCTAGTTACATTCTTGTTGAGTATTCGATCACCGAGCCTACCTCTTGCAAGGTTCAGGGAGACCGTAATCCTCTGTTGCTGCTGATGTTTCGATTCCAGGGTTAATGCCTTTAGAAATTACTAATTCTGCCTTGCCCATTCGTATTGATTTTTTTTGAACAGAACAAACTTTCATTAATCATTTGAATGAGTAACATCAAAGTTAACCAGGTCTACAATGGACACTGGTACCTCTTCACAAAACATAAAATCATTCCTAGAGATTTTCGCTAGTTTTGCTAATTCATGGGCCACCTGATTTGTTCTTCTAGGGGCGTGCCGGATAAAGCAATTTCCCATCCAAGCCATGAGTTGCCTGCAGTCCTCAGCTACATTCTGGACAGGAGAGAACGGGAAGTGACGATTGATTGTTTGGACTGCAATCAAGGAATCTATTTCTGCAATGTGTATCCGTAGTCCAAGTTCTACTGCAAAATTCAGTCCCTCTCTGATGGCTAACACTTCCGCAGTGAGTGGAGAGTAATTTCCAGAAATGACTTTGCCCATCGACCCCATTACCTCCCCCAAATGATTGCGGATGACAGCCCCCATGGATATCACTCCTTCCTCGTCGTTCACTGATGCATCAGTGTTTAGAATAAGTTCATCCTTCGGTGGTGTTTTCCAGAACCTTCTACGGGATGCTCCAAACTGGTTATCACTTGTCATACTTGGCACCCTGAGAGCTAGCTGCGTGGCCTGAAAATCTGCTAAAAATTGTTTCAATTTTTCACACTGACGTTGGACTGGGGGGATACTTCTGCCATGATACAAGGCATTCCGATCATTCCAAACTTGCCATGCCGTCATACAAAGTTTCTCAAACTCATGCATTTTCAGTTTATGATGTGCAAATAGTATGAATTCCGAGAAGTCTGTCCCTTTGAACTCATGAATTAGTTTTCCAAAACCAACTTGGTTCCACATGGCATAGGCTCGATCACATTGAATTAACGCGTGGAAGGTAGTTTCATAGTCCAAATGGCATATATCACACACCATGGAGATAGGCACATGGCGGCTTGATAAGTTAATGAAGGTAGGAATGATAGCTTTGAAAGCTCGATACATGAACCCCCTGACCTTTGGTGGGATATTCAATGCCCATAAAAATTTCCACCATTTAGCATCAGGATTATAGCTGCCACTAACCTCCGAAACAGGATTCTTTATTGCGTGTGCCAACCAGTAGCCGGATTTAACAGAAAATTCGCCATGCTTGGAGTGTCGCCATATCAAGCAGTCAGGGGTTGGGAATATTCCAAGAGGGATGCTACGGATAGCCTCTCTATCAATTGGGTTGAAGCATTCTTCTAATAATACTGGATTCCACTTCCTTTCCATAATGAGGTCTGAGACCGTGTGGATCTGTGGCACAGCCTGGGACATGGCCTTGAATGAACCTGCCTTAGGAATCCAAGGATCATTGAAAACGGAGATTGACATCCCATTGCCTACTCTCCAGATCACACCCTTCAAGAGAAGTTCTCTGCCCCACATGAAACTTGTCCAAAGGAACGACCCGTGTCTTCGAATATGTTCTGATTGCAAGTGTTTGTTCGGGAAATACTTGCCTTTTATGACCCGGCTCACCAAAGAGTTGGGGTTCTGAAGAATGCGCCAGACTTGTTTTGCCAAAAGTGATTGGTTAAAACATTCGAGGTCTCTGAAACTCATCCCACCTTCTGCCTTGTTTTTGCATGTGTGAGACCATTTATGCCAATGTAGTCCCCATTTCGTATCTGAACCACCCCACCAAAAGGACGCCATCATTTTCTGGATCCCATCCAAACAAGATGCGGGAACTCTAAATATACCCATAACGTAGGTTGGAATTGCCTGGATCACTGCTTTGAGGAGTACCTCCCGTCCACTATAGGAGAACTGATTACGTTTCCACGATTGTACTTTCTTCCACACTCTATCTCTAAGGAACTGGAAAATTTCGGCTTTTTTCCTTCCAATAAGAGATGGCAGTCCCAGGTATTTATCATGTGGTCTGGCTGTTTCCAACTGAAAAAGCTCTAGAATACTCTTCTTTTGATGGTCAGGGACATTCGGGCTGAAAGTGATGTCTGACTTCATCAAGTTAATTTTTTGTCCCGATGCCACTTCATATAAGTGTAGCAGGTTCAGAAAATTCCGGCTATCATGAATGTTGGCTCTACAACAAACCAGAGAATCATCAGCAAAAAATAAGTGGCTAATACGAGGACCATACCTGGAGCATGCGACTCCTTTAATATTACCCAAAAGTGCTGCTTTGGAGATTAAGCTGGATAGTCCTTCAGCACATAGTAAGAAGAGGTAAGGAGACAGTGGACACCCCTGTCTCAATCCCCTACTTGGGCGCACAAATCCCCTCGCTTCACCATTAACCATGAAAGAAAAGGTAGCAGATGTTACACATCTCATGATTAGTCCCACCCAGTCTTCTTTGAATCCCATTTTCAGCATTATGGCAGAAAGGAAGCCCCACTCAACTCTATCATATGCCTTTGACATATCCAGTTTCATAGCCATCATACCGTTACTCCCATTGGTTTTATGGGAGATGGAGTGCATGATCTCGAAGCCAACAATCACGTTATCAGTAATGAGTCTTCCTGGGACAAAAGCACTTTGGTTTTCAGAAATCACATCTCTTAAAATCAACTTCAGGCGATTTGCAATAGTTTTTGTAATGACTTTGTAGAGCACATTGCATAGGCTAATAGGCCTAAACTGCTGAATGTTAGTCGTGTTCTGAACTTTAGGAATAAGGACTACATTCGTATGATTCAGTTTCTCCACTGATTCTCCCCCATTCAAAACTGCAAGACAAGCCTTCACCACATCCTTTCCTACAACCTCCCAGGCCCTCTGATAGAAGATTACGTGGAAGCCATCAGGCCCGGGTGCCTTGTATGGGCCCATCATAAATAGGGCATCTTGCACCTCTTTTTCAGTAAAGGCTTCCCCAAGTATTCCATTCATATGCGTTGAGACAACTGGATTCACCGACTGGGTAACACTTTCTATGTCTTCAGAGGATGGTTGAGAAGATTGGAATAAAGTGTTAAAATAGTTCGTCACCACATCTTCAATTCCCTCCAAATCTGTTCTCCAGTAACCATTCTCATCAAATAGCCCATGTATGGTGTTATTTGCCTTTCGGGATGATGATTTCCTGTGAAAGAAACTTGAGTTGCGATCCCCATGATGTAACCAATCTACGCGGGATCTTTGTTTCCAGTATAGTTCCTCTTTGTTTAACAGGAGTTCCAATTCGTCCTCCGCCAACCGAGATTTCTCAAAGGTCTTCATCGAAAAGTATCCCTCCTTCAGTCGTTTCAACTTAGCGCGAATCGCCTGAATTTTAGCTGGAAGCTCCCGAATATTTCCTCCCCACTGGGCAAGCATGTCCCTACAAGCCTCCGCTTTGCTGACAACTTTTCCAACGCAATTACTGTCCACATGAGATTCGCACCCGAGACTCCATCCATTCTGTATGACATCCATGCATTCCATTTCACAAAGCCAAAGCGGCTCAAATCTGAATTGTCGTTGTCTTTTCCTCATTGGAGGTCCCCTGACTGTTCGCTGAAGGACAAGTTCGATGGCCCGGTGGTCTGAGCCATAAAAGTCAAGATGTGAAACCATGGCCAAAGGGAACATGTGCCTCCACTCCAAGGTGGCAAGGGCCCTATCAAGTCTAACAAGAATGTTATTATCTGCACGGGAGTGTTTAGCCCACGTGAATTCCGGACCGGAGAAACCTAGGTCACTCAAATCACAGTCATGCACCATCTCCTTGAAACCTTCCATAGAGTATCTGGTGCGGTCACTGCCTCCCCATTTCTCATTAGCCATCAAGATTTCATTAAAATCGCCTATGAAAACCGCCGGGTGTACACACCCCCTCACCAGTCTTCGTAAAAGTGTCCATGAGTTGTGACGTTCCGAGGCAACTGGGTCTCCATAGAAATTAATGAGGTTCTATTTTGGTCCCTTTCTGTGAGAAACAATTGAATGGAGATGGTGTTTTGAGAAGGATATAAGCTGGACCTCCCACTCATCTTGCCACATCAACATTAATCCACCACTACTACCCACACTAGCAACACTGATACCGCCCTTGAAACCAAGTTTGGTGTGAAAATCTTGAGATCTGTAACCTCCTAGACGAGTCTCTAGGAGGAAGAGGAGAGATGGCTTCTTGTCCCGGACAAGTCGCCTCAGATTTGCGAATGCTCGAGGGCTCCCCAAACCTCGAGCATTCCACCAAAGTAGACTCATTGTTCCCGGCGGGGCTAATCTTCAGCCTCCGCCGTTAAAAACGATTCCATCCCCTTTCCTTCAGCTTTCAACCTCTTCCCTGTTGCAATGCCAGCTCCGTCGTCAGTTAATTTCCGCTTAGTAGGGCTGAATTTCAGTTTACTGGGTGAGTAAATTCCTGGTCCTCTCCTAGCATTTCTCTTCCATTTCTTTTTATACACCTTCGGACTCACTTTTTCTGAAACCAGAATAGCCTTATCTTTTACCCTCGGGCCATTTTCACTTATGCTGTTGACAACAGCACCAACATCAATGTTTGAACAGACTTGCGTAGGAGATGTTTTCTTCGTGAGCTCTTCAAAATACTCTAGCTCTTGCAATTCACCGGTTTTCCAGCTTGTTTTTGTGTTAGGTGTATCCTTTGCTAAGCTCATCTCCTTGCCGAAATTGTTACCAATGTCTGAAATTATCACAGCATTCCCAGTCGATGTAGGGGCCTTAGAACCCTCAGCCCTACTCCATCCAGCAAGTGGCCTTTCCTCTGAATTTGATTCCGTCGCTTTATCAGAAACTTCGTCCTTATTATTATCACTTCCAGCGTTACTAGGCTTGTTCTTCCCAGTACCACTCTCCCTCCGATTATCCCTCCATTGTCCATTTGCCGCTCGCACTCGGTGGCCAAATGGGTGGTTCTCTAGCCGTCTTAATATTGGGGGAACTTCCAAGTTGCAGTACTTAAATCCATGGTCGAGGTGTCCGCACAATGTACAGTATTCCGGTAATCTTTCATATTTAAATTTGACCTCCACCGTACTCCCCATAGATCCTAATTGCAGGTTCATCGTAGCAACCAAAGGATTGGATACATTCAACTTAACTATAATCCGCATGTAAGAACCCCAACACGATCCGCTCAGGTCCGTATCCACTTCAACAAATATTCCCAACTGTGAACCAATAAATTCAGCCATTTCTCTGTTCATAAAGATAAAAGGGAGTTTATACACCTGAATCCAAAATGCCGAATGAGAGGGAAGAACATTTGGGGACGATGTTTCGTCTATTTCTTGAAGCACTATTAACCTCCTTTCAAAGGACCAGGGCTCTCCCCTTATGACTTTGCTTCTATCCGCCTCACTTTCGAATTCACAGAAAAAATTTTCTCGGTCCGTAAACTGGATCTTGAGCATTCCAGTTTTCCCCCAAAGTGACTGCATAACAGTTTTAAAAGCTTCCCGTTTGAGCGGTCTCTCCCCAAGCACCCTTCCCACCACACCGTGCTTTAAGAAGTTCCGACTGTACTGCACCAGATTATCCGAAACTTCCACAACGTTCCCAGTCGACCCAGTTATATTAAACTATCTTAATAAAGCCTGGATGTCCTCCATGAGCTGTTCTCTCTGTCTGCCCGTGAGAGCCGAAGGAGCCGAGGCCACAGAATTTCTATCGAGAGATGAAAGAAAAAGGGACAGAAAAAAGACAGGCCCCCAACCCCAGAAGAAAGGCTTGAGAGCAGGGGAGGAGGCGACCACCGATGAAGGTGAGTCGCAAACGGAAGGCGTTCTTAACCCTAGGAGTGTCAAGCCGCAAACTTTTTTTTGCCCATTCGTATTGATTAACTTAAAGGGAAACGGAAAAAGTCAAGTGGATCCGAGAAAAACTAGGTCCAAAAATTCTCTTCCTACCTTGATTTTGAGTCTTTGTTTAATCCACGTGATAAGTGTAGTTTTTATATTTATTCGTGGCATTTAATCGTGATATTTTATTATCTTTTGAATAAAATTCTACCTCATTTATATTATATTGTATTTTGTAGGTAAAACTTTATGTTTAATGAAGAATTGAAGAAAAGAATGCAAAATAGCGAAAAATGACAAAATTCAAAGTACATAGACTAAATTATTGGAGGCAAAGTT
>CAIGRR010137028.1:0-12461 GCA_903798365.1 Fraxinus sp. 1973-6204 | reverse complement strand
AGAAGATTATTTGGGGCCGTTTAGTATGTGAAAAAGAGTGGTAAGAAAAACTTTGTATCCTCTCTCCATTACACGAAAAATCTACTATCGAGTGAAAGTATCTCACATTAAGGACGAATCACTATAAACCAATGTGTTTTGCAATTTCTAATGGCTTTCTAATTATTACTTGAAAGTATGGATTAAGGCCTAATCCATAACAGATTGGTAACGGTAATAATAAAATTTCGATGATATATATGACAGGATCTGTACATTAAAGGAGCAAGGACATTTTGGATACACAACACAGGTCCTATAGGATGTTTGCCGGTAAGCACGATTAAAGTCCAAGATCCTCCACCCGGGTATCTTGACAAGCATGGTTGTATCGAAAGCGAGAATGATATGGCTCGGCATTTTAATAAACTCCTCAAGGTCGAAATTGTTAAGTTAAGGTCAGAGCTTTCTGCAGCTGCGATAATATACGTGGACATGTACAGTGCTAAGTATGAACTAATAAGCAATGCCAAAAATGAAGGTAATTATTTTCAGCATGCAACTAAAGTATAAAGTTCTCTCCTTTTTGAATTGTGAGCACCTTCTATTCAGATCACAAACTCGTTTTAAAAATGAGTTTCTGTATACGGGCCCCTCGTACAGTCAAGACAATTTCGATGGCTACTTCCAATATAAGATAAGTTTTGTAGAAAAGGAAATTAGCCATGTTTGACTCTTCAAAACAAACAATTTGTTTTGCACTCATTTTTTATAATACATTCACACAATAGAATATTTTGTACGTAAATTCAAATTTTTTTTTTTCACTTTTTGACTGCACATTTTTCAAAATCACCATTCAAAATCAAATTTTAACCTTCCTTTTAACATGTTTTCTCAAGCCATGATCGCACTTCACGATGCCGCATGCCGCCACTACTCCCACCACCGCCACCTCCCAATCCATGGCGTAGATGTTTAGACAACACCAATCCCATCACCACTACCCACCCTCATCCCCATCCCCATCCCCATCCCTGTTGTGAGTGCACGTCATAAAAGGTTGCTATGGCAAATAGGCTCCAATTCGACCCGATTTCAATCTGATCGTGGTACTGTTCGAGAAGGTTGCTCACACCCATTTCTTCTCTTATCTTTTCGCCTATTTATTCGATAATTCTCTCTATTGCATTTTGAGGTGTGTTTCAAGGTGGCGGCGGCGATACCGACGGTGGTTTGACTGTGGCGGTGGTGGGTAGTGGTAAGGTGGGGAATGACAATTTTGGTCTTCTCGCATGTTTGACTATGGAAGTGAATGTAGTGGTGATGAATTTTGAGGTGTGTTTGAAGGTAATGGTGGCGGAGGTGAGGTGGCTACGACGATTTGAGCCTTCTCGTCGTTTGACTATGGATGTTGTAGTGGACTTTGAGGTGTGTTTGAAGGTGGTGATGATCGTCATTGACAATGGTTTTACTATGGATCTCATAGTGGTGGTGGTGAGGTGGTGACAAAGATTTGGGTGGTGTTAAGAGGGTGGAATGAGGTGATGAAGGTGGGTTGGGTAGTGATGGGGTTAGTTGTAGAGTTGTAATAGGGGAGGTGGTGGGGGTAGGGGTGGTGACATCAATGTTTAAGTGGTGCTAGTGGTGGTGGGGTGAAGTATCATTGCTCCTAATTATTTGAGTAATTGGAACCATAAAATGATTAATTTGTGATCAATAAATAATGTGATTTTAAAAAATGTGTAATTTGTGATTAAATTTTTAATTATAACCTACAATTTGTATCTTTGACTATGACCTAGTGAAACTTGTGACTAATCCGTGACTATTAATCATAAATTATGTTATTGTAATTTTGACATGTTTAATTAATTAACAGGTATCACAAATGTGACCACCTGATTTTTTGAAACTTCTTCACGAGTTTCTTATTTTTAAAAATGCATCTTCAAACCTTTGTAGTTATGTATTTTTCCCTTTGTAGAATCACTCTATTGATAATGGACCATCGTAGAACCTGAGTTATCAAGGGTTAGATTGTAACAACTACTTTTTAAGTTATAAATTTCTCTTGGAAACGCCTAACTCCAAGAGTACACTGAACATGCTTCTCTCACAAGTCAATTTTTCGATCTCTTGGCTATCACAAGGTTATACTTTCATATACCAGAGTTAAGAAAATATCCTGGTATGCAAAGTTCGCCAACCTTTCGTGAAAACTCAGCATGTGGAATCTTTATACAGTCTTTATTTAAGCAATCATTTATTTCGAACTTCCTGCAGTTCTCGGGAATTCCATCTACATCTACAAAATTTAAGGCTATATCATCATTTAACTACTGCATTAATATTTCTTGTTTCCAGTCGCTAGATGCACATATTCCTCCAGGCACAATCACCAATCAGGGTCGTTTCGCATCAGATACTTCTTATAATATGGTAATACATCATATTTAATTCTAACGAGGTTTCTCTTTTTACAGGATTTGAGGAGCCTTCGAAAATCTGCTGTGGTTATCATGGATTTGGGTATGATATTTTCTGCGGGTCTAAAGGACACTTAAATGGGAGTGAAGTTTTTGCTGGTTCTTGTGCAAACCCTTCTACTGTCATTAGCTGGGATGGAGTTCACTATACTGAAGCTGCAAATCANTACAGGATTTGAGGAGCCTTCGAAAATCTGCTGTGGTTATCATGGATTTGGGTATGATATTTTCTGCGGGTCTAAAGGACACTTAAATGGGAGTGAAGTTTTTGCTGGTTCTTGTGCAAACCCTTCTACTGTCATTAGCTGGGATGGAGTTCACTATACTGAAGCTGCAAATCAATGGATTTTCAAACGCATAATCAACGGTTCGCTATCCGATCCGTCAATCACTGTCACACAAGCATGTCATATGAAAATGGGATACCTTTGAATTGGTTTATTCTCACAAAGTTAAAAACACTAAACAAGAAGGTTTAAAGATGAAGATTTACCATGTGCCATGTAAGATGTTAAAATCACCTCCATCCATTAGAGAAGGAGAAAGTATAAACAGGTGAGAGATCTCACTAAAATAGAAAGTGTAATAAGTTTTATTTAAGTTCATTTTCTCCTAGACTACTGTATTATGTTCTTTAGTTAGCTCATCTAAGTTGACAAGTTGATTGCATGCCTCAACATATTCTTTTACCTTTTAATATCTTACTATCATGTCTAGTCTTACGTGCCCTGAGTCATTCTCACATGAATCACTTGCGATATTAACACGCAACAAGGATAAGCATTTATAGCTTTATTGCAATAGTTCGCTCCTCGAAGAAACTTGCACACGACTTAGGGCCTGTTTGGGCCGGATTAAAACCTGATTTTAATTTAAGTTAAAGTCAAACAATCAATATCAACCACATCTTTCATGAGTCCCACATCTTTTAAACCACACATTTCAAAAACTTCTATCAAAATTCACTAAAAATCTTATTTTAATTTACACCTTTAATTTAAGTTAAAGTCAAACAATCAATATTAACTACATTTTTTATGGGTCCCACAACTTTTCAACCACACATTTCAAAAACTTTTATCACAATCTACTAAAAATCTAATTTTAATCTCCACCAAACACCCTCTTAGTTTATTCAATAATGTGTATATGGGTATAAGTTGACACAAGGCAATAAACTTATACCACTAGACACTAGTTAAAATCATACCACATCAAGTATTAGTGATCGTGATTTGAAATCAATACATTTGATACAGGTAGTGAAACTTTAAAATATATATACAAGCTATAATTCTATAAATATCATAACTGATTAATTTCATTGTTGGTGCCCTTCGGGAAGAGCAACAACCCTGTGAAAGGGAACTAACCTTTGAGGCAAAGATCCATCCTCCTCATGATCATCATCAAATTCCAAAACTTAGCTGCCAAGGTCAAATAATCATACATTTGAAAAAAAATTAGGTTTGCAAAACTTAAATTGGATAATCAACAAATTTTAATGAAGAAACTAAAATTCAACTACTTGAGATTTTTGTTATACTTCCGTCTATTTCATGATTTATGAAATTAGCATATAAAATACCGTTAAAATAGAGATAAAGATACTTACTCATCAGTCTTCCTCTATAAATCCGTAGTATAGCACATCACGTTGCATGCATAAGCAAACGACAATTAGATTTATTTCAATTTCTTGAGTTACAACACAAGAAAAGTGTTCATCGTTACCTTACGAGGTTGGACTATATAAAGTGCTGTGGTTCCTGGAAAAACTGCCAAAATACTTGAGGGATCAGTCCGCTTAGGAAATGGTCTAAAGGTGAAAGAGGCAGCTTGTACTTTCTGAAAAAGTAACAATATATGGAAAGTACAAAAAATGATTTAATTGGAAACACTTGCTTCATAATTAAGCATATAAAACCACGATGATACTCATAGGCGTCGTACTAAGAAATCGACCATGAAATAGAATATCTGGCGATCCATCCACAGAGTCAACAAGTAATAATCTTACAACTTAAAACTAGTTCAGACCACACTCTGTAGTCTATACAAGGAATCAAACAAAAATGACCCCCATCTTTGGTACTAGTAAACAATAAATTAGATGCCAAATTCAGACGAAAATTTGACGAGTAATATATTTCTTTTCCATTTCCTTAGTCGTTTTAAATATTTTACAACTTCAGTATTGAAAGAAATAAAGTAATTAGCTTAGCTGTTATGATTTTTCTTCTAGAGGATGAACAAAAAATTCGAAAACTCGCAAAGTTAGGACAATAAAATAACAACTGATAAACGAAACTCAACCAATTTGCATAATAGTGAAAGGAAGGAAGCAATTGGATGTGAAGTATTTTATGATTCCAAATTGTCATATAAAAAATAAAAATATTTGTTAGGTTCTTAATTATGTAATTGGCAATTATGTAAACAAAAGGGACTTAATTGTAAATGTTGTAAAAAGTCAAGGAGTAACGTGCAATTATATGAAATTAGGGTTTTTAGGCCTAGGGTTCGAGGATGGCAAAAGAAGGAAAATACGGCGCGGACTTTCGCTAGACTGTCGCCATGGATTGGCTCTAGCGTCAAAAGCAGAACCTCATTTGCTCGACTGTCGCTTGCCTTCGCTCGAGCTCGAATGTCGTTGAGCTCTCGCTCGAGCAACAGTATTGATCCAGAAATTTTTATTTCGCATTTTAAAGGATTTTTTCCTCAGTCCATTACTTTTCTAACATACCTATAAATACTAAAACACATCTAAACGTGATTTCACAAGGTTGAATATTGAGAGAACTTCATTAGAGAGAATTCATACACATTCCATCTTTCAACCTTCGTCCTGTGAGTTTGTTTTCGTGAGACATTACATCCATAATCCAAATACCAAACCGTTCTTTCCTCCACATCTGTCAGAGTTGCAGAAAATCAAGGAAAGTTGACTGGAGTTCCAGTCGGTGAAGAACATGGTGTTCTTTATGATCCACGGGAGATAGACGATTCCGCAAGGTTACGAGTGCTGCAGGGTAGCAGATTCCAGGAGAGCTTTGAAGATTGCAGCTAAGGATTGATGCAGATGAGCATAGTTTACATGAGAGTTGTAAGAACTTCAGTTAGGAGATCAGATAGTACATGTCATCGTTTAGTCTGGTAGACTATAAGTGTTTCAATCGTTTATAGTGGATTGAATGACAAAGTACTCGAAATCTTTCCCATTTGGGTTTCTCCGTGATCATATCGTGTGTTGATTTACTACTTTCATTACTATTTATTTATTGCTTATCATATTTGCGATATTTAAACATAGGAAAATTTGATTTGCATGCTTAATGATCTAGAATAATAATTTAATTAGTGGCTTGTTGCTGATTAAATNATATCGTGTGTTGATTTACTGCTTTCATTACTGCTAATTTATTGCTTATCAAATTTACTGTATTTAAACATGGGAAAAACTGACTTGCATGCTCAATCATCTAGAATAATAATTTAATTAGTGTCTTGTTGCTGATTAAATCTAAACATAATTCTAATTCCGTATTAATACCTACTTACCCTCCTCTAGGTATTGTTAGGGTCGAACTACGTAAATTTTAATTAGTATCAGAGTCTTAAATCAATTCCTGGTCCTTTTTATATATTCTAGATGAGTCAGTCACTGTCCGTGCTTCCGTTCTTTGACGGAAGCAATTATACCTACTGAAAAGTTCGGATGAGAGCTTTCCTTAAGGATTTGGATGTAATTATTTGGATTAGCGTTCAATAAGGATGGATCCACCTTCAACAACTGTTGTTGGTGTAGTCACACCCACTGATATCTTACTATGGACTAAAAAATACTTAGATGAGTGTAATTGAAACAGCAAGGGCCTTCATGCCCTGTTCATGGTTGTGTCCGTGGAAGAATTTAGGAGAGTCTCGATGTGTGAAACTGCCAAGGAAGTTTAGGATATCTTATAAACCGCAAACTAGAGAACTAAAATGGTTGAAAATTATAAATTGTAGATGTTAAACTAAGTTTGAAGAGATTAGAATAAAGGACGATGAGTCGTTCGATGAATTTTATACAAAGCTAAATGACATAGTCAAGTCTAGCTTTAATTTAGGTGAAAAGATCCCTGAGTCCAAAATTGTAAGAAAAGTCCTTAGATCCCTACCCGAGAGGTTTAGACCTAATGTTACTGCGATAGAAGAAAGTAAGAATTTAGACGCTGTTAAGATTGAAGAACTCGTATGATCACTTCAAACTTATGAACTCACCGTCTCAAAACCTAAAAAGGTTAAATCCATCGCCATAAACAATGTAAGAGAAAAGGAGAGCGAGTCCACTGATATTAATACTCTCAGGGACGACGAAATAGCTTATTTCGTTAAAAAACTTCAAAAGGTGATGAGGAATAGGAGAAAGCCTCATGAACGAAAAATTGATGTTCCTAATAAACTCTCGAGAGGTAGACGTGAGAAAAACACCTCTAGGACTCCCGTTAAAAAATCTCAATTTGTTCAATGCCACGAGTGCAAAGGGTATGGTCGCATTAGGAAAGAATGTCCTAATCTGAAGAGGAGTTCGGGTAAACAATGACGTAAGGCTTTAGTCGTGACCATGAGTGATGAGGAGTTAGATTCCAGTTCTCGGCGTGAGACATCTGGTAGTGATGATGAACAAAATATCATGACCTTCACCTCGATTGCTATAATAGAATCTGACTGTGAGATTGAGAAGGTTGAAAGAGAGAATGAGAGTGAACAATCTGAAGAAGAGTCTGAGGGTGAGACCGACATTCATGAGTCTTATCGTAAACTATTTGAAGAGAGTCTCAAAATTTAAAAAGGTCAATAAAGCCATTTTGAAAATGGTGAATGAGCTTGAACTTGAAAGAGAAAAACTATTAGGTGATCTTCAGGACTCGAACAAAAATTTAAGTGAGTTGAAGCTGCTTAATGAAAACTTGGAAGCTAAAGTTAAATCGTTAACGAGTTATCTTGATAAATCTATCGCTCAACTCCAATACTTTATGAGTGGCTCGCAGAAGCTAGATAATCTACTGGGGATGACAAGCCTGCTGGTAATAGGCATGCATGGTCTGGGTTACGTTCATAACAATGATACTACTGCTAGTATATATAGGACCACATTCGTCCCGGCCACTAACAAAGTTCAGGAGATTATTTATCCTAAACGCAAAGGAAAGAATGCCTTAAGATCGAAACCTACTAAACAACGTAGGGTCAATCCTCCTACATATCAATAACCTCTGAGCAGGTCCCACCTGTCATCGTTGTGGTGTACTGGGACACAAAAGGGATGAATACCGTAAACGTGCACAGAGAGGTAAAAGTCAGGATATCACTGGCAAGGTTAACTTTCTCGTAAATCAAGTTAGCCACTTAACTGAGATGATTACTCAATTGATTAAAATTACCTCTACATCTGGAAAAATTTGGGTTAAAAAGAGTGACATGAGAGGTCATGAGCACGATCGTGCTCTTAAGGGTAATAGCGTCCGTGTACCTCATTGATTAGTATTTTTGGTGCATGTTCGTACTTTTCTAATGTGTGACATTGATTTATGCATGCATCATGTGTGTTTATTTGTTTTCTATGAGAAAATTCATGCATATTTTTTTTATATTTTTATTATTTTTATTTTTGTGCATTTGACATTTTTTTTGTGCTTAGTGCTATCATGGTTTAAATTTTACAATTAAAACAAAAAGAAATATAGAAACAAAAAAAAATTATTTTTTATTTGTTTTCAGCTTATCATACATTGAACTTGACGTTGTTGGCTGTGACCAAATAAGGATTTATTTAATAAGTTGTAACATAATTTTCATTGCTGGCTTAGGTTATTTATGGAGTACTTAGTATATGTCTTTTCATATAACATCTGCACTGCACACACTATAAATTTTGTTAGTGGGACTCTACCGCATGTGTGAGATTTGAGATTGCTGTCACATGTTAGTAGGGTGACTTTGAACATGAATTGACCTTATTTATTAGACCTAAACTAAAGAATATCCCTAATATAAATAATGTATATCTATAAAATAAAAACGAAAAAAGAAGGGCTCAATATCTTAAGTTTTTCTATGAAACCTATTTGACTCGAACAATTAAGCCTGAGGGGTTTCTCATGACCTGGTGCCCAGGGTCAACTGACTTGGGTTAACCGACTTAAAGCTCGCTACATGGGTCATTTTAGTCACTTAATGAAGAAAAGTCTTCACCTAAGATGAAAAAAAAATACATGAGCTTCAATACTTAAGGTTACGAAAAAATTATATGTTAAAAGTCAGAGGAGAAAAGAAATGATCTCTACAAAATGAGCTTTCATTTATAGGTTCTTATGTACTGAACTTGGTTTGACTTTCATTAGTAAAATAATATCTTTATTGACAGTAATGTTATGCAAGTCCCTTCTCACAAAATTAAGGTTTGAAGTCTTACTACCTGACAATTAGTGACACTTTACACATATGAGTCACTTATACAATTTACTTCATAATTAACTTGGGTCATTTGTGTGGGAAGGTTTATCGTTCATTGCTTACACTTATGCATGATAACACCTGCTTTGTTGGGTTCATGTAGGGTATTTCTTAGCCCCTTGTCATTTTGTGACAAAAAGAGGGAGTAGTAGTATATGAGTAGTATATTATTTGGGGGAGTGACATATTTTTGGGGGAGTATATGTATATCTAGATTTTTTTTATGCTTAACTTGATGTATCTATTCTTTTATAAGATTTTTGACTCAAATGCATTTTATATTTTAATTTCAATTCTGTTTAATCAAGTTTGATGTTTTAGTAGTATTGATGTTTCTTCTTGGTATGTTGGGTTGCATTGGTACTATGTCTTGATTTAGCATGCATGATTGAAACTGAATTATACTATATGTTTCGTAAATTACCTATATTCTATAAACTACTTGAACTGCTTTACTTATACTGTTTTCCACATATTTTACACTGGGTGTTGAGTTGTCTATTTTAGAAAATAGGTGCTGATTGAAATGTAGAATTCGTTCAAGTCGGTTAGTTGTGTCATAGGTTTTTGAGTTTGTATTTATATTTGATTACTGCCTTAACTTTAGTTAGTAGTTTTGTCACAGAATGCCAAAGGGAGAGCATGTTAGGTTTTTAATTATGTAATTGGTAATTCTGTAAACAAAAGGGACTTAATTGTAAATGTTGTAAAAAGTCAATGAGTAATGTGCAATTATATGAAATTAGGGTTTTTAGGTCTAGGTTCGAGAATGACAAAAGAAAGAAAATACGACGCAAATTTTCACTAGACTATCACCATGGATTGGCTTGAGCGTCAAAAGCAGAACCTCTTTCGCTCGACTGTCGCCTTACCTTCGCTCGAGCGACGTATGTCGTTCGATTGTCGCTGAGCCCTCACTCGAGCGACAGTGTTGTCCGAGAATTTTTTTATTTTGCATTTTAAAGGTTTTTTCCTCTGCCCATTATTTTCCTTACCTACGTATAAATACCAAAAAACATCTGAACGTGATTTCACAAGCTGAACATTGAGAGCGCTTCATCATAGAGAATTCATACATATTCCATCCTGTGAGTTTGTTTTGGTAAGAAAAACATTACATCCATAATTCAAATACCAAACCGTTATTTCCTTCACATCTGTAATAGTTGCTGAAGATCGAGGGAAGTTGATTGGAGTTCAGTCGGTGACGAACAAAGTGTTCTTTGTGATTCACAGGAGATAGACGATTCCTCAAGGTTAGGAGTGTAGTGGGGTAGCAGATTCCATGAGAGCTTTGAAGATTGCAGTTAAGGATTGATGGAGGGCAGCACAGTTTCGAGGAGAGATGTAAGAAAGTTAGAAGGAGATCAGATAGTACGTGTCGTCATCTAATCTGGTAAAATGTAACTGTTTGAATCGTTTATAGTGGATTGACTGGCAAAGTGCTCGGAATTTTTCAGTTGGGTTTCTTCATGATCATATCGTGTGTTGATTTATTTCTTTTATTACTGTTTATTTATAGCTTATCATATTTGCGGTATTTAAATATAGGAAGAATTGATTTGCATACTTAATCATCTAGAATAATAATTTAATTAGTGACTTGTTGCGGATTAAATCTAAACATAATTTTAATTCCGCATTAATACATATTCACCCCTTTTCTAGGTATTGTTAGGGTCGAATTACGTAAATTTCAATATTGCCTTCCATACTTTTTAGACTTCTGCAAATCGTGATAACTGAAAAGATAAAGAGAGAACCAAAACAAAAAACTTTAACAGACTTGACAGCAAAACACTGACCAAAGGCACTGCCGATAAATATGTAAGCTGTTATAATAAGGCAGAGGAAAAGACTCGTCGACCAATAAATTGATGGAAACTCTAAAATAAAATAAAAATGCCAAAAAAGAGGAGAGCAAATTGATAACCTTTGCCCACCAGTTTCCTCGTCATTCCTTGTTTCCTCATCAAGGACTTTAAATCTACATAAAGATACATTCATAAGTTGCAAAATTAATACATAAAATGTATATAGAATTAATCTTCCTATTCTTTTCTTAGTCATTCTTATATACCAATATACCATCAACTTGTTCATTTTTCACCCCAAGGATTCAAAAGATTTATTTTTCTTTTGAAGTTGCTTGTGAATAGGGTACTTACTCTCTCGTTTCCTTGTCGACTTGGATTACTTTAACTACGAACCATTCTTCCATTTCAGCATCCTCTGGAGTGACCCTTGCTGCTACCTGAATTAGACACACAAGTCAAATGAGAATGTCATCCCTATGCCCTTCATAAAGATATAATTACATCACATCAATAAGTGGCTTTAAAAAAAAAAAGAAGAATAGGAAGAACGGAAAAAAATGGTTTAAAGAATTCATTGCAATTTAGATGAATGCATACTTGTTTGCCCTTCATATTAGCAAGAGAATCTAGCTGATTAATCACAGAAGGAGAAAGTCGCAGGACATCTTAATCAGGTTTCATCCATTTCTTTTTCTGCTCATTACCTTCTGCAGTTTGCATAAAACTATATTTAAAATTTGTTAAGCAAATAATGAAGTTCCATGAAAGAAAGTTTCACAAAGGAAATGCATAATACCCATTAGCTAAGATGTCAAACTTCTTGACCCCAAAAAATGTGCCAACAAAATCCTTGCCACGTCTCCTCCACGTGGACATCACCTGTATTGAACATCCCATTAGAAGGCAAAGGCCGTCGATCGACAAAAATGTCTGGCCACCATTTGCACTCCGACGGTCAAGGGGAAGAGAATAGGGTTAGAGAACATACATTAATTGTAACGCCTCAAAATTTCATACATCTTGAGGTGTTACCAAAATATTCTTTTTCTCTGCGGAATGATAAAATAATATTCTTTAAAAATATAACTAGAATATTCATACATTTAAACTAAACATGAAAACATAACCATAAATTAAGTAATTGTTTTTGAACAAATAAAAGTGACTAATAATTTAAAGCGGAAAAGAAAAAAACGAACTTAATATTATCTCATTGATTCATTTTGGCAGTCTGCATCACCANGATAAAATAATATTCTTTGAAAATATAACTGGAATATCCATACATTTAAACTAAACATGAAAACATAACCATAAATTAAATAATTGTCTTTGAACAAATAAATGTGACTAATAATTTAAAGCGGAAAAGAAAAAAACGAACTTAATATTATCTCATTGATTCATTTTGGCAGTCTGCATCACCATTCGTCACAGTTCCAATCGATTCGAACTAATCTGTAAAAATCTTGCAAGAGTGAGTATTTTTAAAAACACCCAATAAGATACGTGCATTTTTCATATACAATTACATACATAAAGTAAACACTTCGTACCACTCTTCTCTTATCTAGTATCTCGGTGACCAAACGAAACACCCATCTTAGGTCATCTTAAATCCCGTAGAATTTCTTATCTCTCTTAATAAAGTAGTGGTTGAGTTATAATGAAATTG
>CAIGRR010136937.1:0-15171 GCA_903798365.1 Fraxinus sp. 1973-6204 | reverse complement strand
GAGAATGGAGATGGTGTCATCGGCACATGTAGCTCCGCCGGAGAGTAAGATGGAATAGGGGAAACACTAGATATTGATCCACAAGTAATTTCTGTATCATTTCTTTCTTTCATATCAGTTCCTCTGTAACTGCTTTCTTAAATGAAATTCTGCCCAGGCTGTCAAAACTAGCTTCTTGTGAGTTAGTGTTGGTTCAACTAACAATTATTTATTTTACTTAACAATTTGCAGTCAATGATTCTTGCATAGAAAAATGACAATTGTAATTAGTTTTTCTTCTTCAATTATAATTGGTTTGGGGGGTTTTTGGATTGTTATATGTGACTTGCGCATGCTTCAAGTCAGTTTATGAATTTCAAATGTCAACAAATTTTAAGAATAACTTGCTGGGGTCCAGTATTAAGGTTTAAACAATTCCAAATTGGATTGAACTTTTAATATTAAATAGTAATTTACGTTAGATGTGACATCGACATTAAGAAATTAAACAATGATGTCGTTCTACAAAAACAAGACGACGTAACATAACACAATATAAAAGCAATGTTATAATATTATATCTCATAATCATTCATTTATGAGGCCCGTGTTCCTGTGGAAAATGTGCGAGGCCTCCTCAGAATTTGGGTCGTGGTTGGCACCACGGTTACTAGATAGAATTAAACTTGTTTGTTAGAACTTAGAAGGGTTTTGATACTCTTTTTGATATCCACTCACGTGAGAATGGAACCCATGTGGAATAATAGTGAATTAAAAAATGTTAGCCCCACGTGAGGGGGCTGGTCAGAAGGGGTGTCAACCCCTTTTGGCAACATATCCGGCATAAATGAACATGATTCATAGTAGCAGATATGAAAATGCAAAATCCAATCTTTAAGAGTTTCAAATAAACTCATTTCAATACAATCCAAAAGACAACTCTAATTTCAGAATCGATAAATTCCAATACAATCCAAAAGACAACTCTAATTTCAGAATCGATAAATTTGAGTCATCAAATTCAGGATATGATTTTAAAGTCGACTATGTTAAGGGGTCGAATATCGGCCCAAGTATAACTACTTGAACACAAGCTTTTCAAGGTTTGGATTGGTAACCCCATGGATTCTGGCTTGCCCACTTCCATTGGTCCCTGCTCATTTCATCTATACCATATTTTGCCCTGAAAGTTGAAACACAAATCTCACAATGAAAACCCCCCAAAAAATTAACAAATAGAGAATATAATGCCCAAACTTACTTCCAACCGAGCTCTTTCTCGGCTTTCTCTGTTGAAGCATAAACTTCAGTGGCATCTCCCGGCCTTCTTGGACACAGTTTAACTGGGATTTTCTGTAAGAGAAGAAATGAGCACATAACTGATATGTGAATGCATGTACATGGCTTATTCTTATGAGTAAGGGATAGAGAATCACCTTGCCAGAGGCCTTTTCGAAAGCAGCTACCATTTCAAGGACAGATGTGCCACGTCCAGTCCCGAGATTGTATGCAACACAACCTTTAATGAAATATATTCATTAGTAGAAGTAATCTGACACAATATTATCATAAAATCACTAAATAGGTGAAAACGAAGAATCTAATCACCTATATCCTTGCGTTCTAGGAGCTTCTGAAGTGCAACGACATGACCATCTGCTAAATCCATAACATGGATGTAGTCTCGGATCTGTTCAAGAAGAAATCATCAAAGCATGCTCAAATGAACATACCACATTTGCAATAATGTCACAGACTTTGCATGATTACTTCAAAGTGTCCAAGGGTCAGCTCGGCAGGGGCTTTGCCCCTTGTAGAAGAGCTTCCCAAGGAATCCATCTTGGGCTAGCTTTTCCTAAAAACTCTTCTAGCCGAACAAAACTCTTCTAGAAAATTAACCAAACATCCAAAAGCAACTTCTTAGTCTCAAAAGTAGCTTTTAGCTTTTCAAAAGTCCTTGCAAACAGTGGGCCCTAGATGGACACTCCCTTTAGCGAGAGTGTTTGTTTGTGTTTGGCCATTCTAATACTTATTTATGTAATTTCTAATTCTCATAATTCTAATCCAAGGATCACCGATCTATCTTCAGCTTTCTAAAGTTAAAACTTTTCTTCGATGCACACTTCAAAGCACATTGATAGTTACAATATATCAACAAAAGCTGAATATGTTGGACTCCTAAATCACTCAGGATGGAAATTAATAAGGCAGGAAAAAATTTCTTGTAGTGCATATATAAAGAATTAATCAATAATAACAAGTTGAGTCTACATACCGCACTACCATCACGAGTGGGATAATCATGTCCGTAAACATTTAACTCCGGTAATCTGCCAACAGCTACTTGCTGTATATAAGGCATAAGATTATTGGGAATTCCCTTTGGATCTTCTCCAATCATACCACTCTCATGAGCCCCAACAGGGTTGAAATATCTCAGCAAAATGATTCTCCATTCTGGATCCGCCCTATGAATATCCCGAGCTACATCTTCAAGAACCAGCTATGTAAATGAGAAAAAAACGGTTAATAAAAATATGAACTTGTACCATTCGAACAAGTAAACTCAACAACAACAAACTTCATTCTGCTTAGTTCATTGCTAGGTGTACTCAAAGATATTTTGAACTAGCGAACTCAATAACACTTACTCCCCTCTTAAACAAACTAGATGATTACAAATGTTATTGATCTAGAAGAAGAAAATGATTGTTATATATGACAAACCTTTGTTCGACCATAAGGATTCATAGCCTTCAATTGAAAATCCTCCACGCACGGAATTTTATCGGGTTGACCATACACCGTTGCAGAGGACGAGAAAACCAACTAGGCACCAAAAACAATCAGATTCCACTAGTCACCAGAAGAGCGAATACATGAAACTAGGAAGTGGTTAGAATACTAAATGTAAGTAGAAGACACACCTTCTTACAGTTATATTTATCCATTATTGTGTATAAATTGATTGATCCAATCAAATTATTGTCGAAATAACGAAAAGGATAAGCAACACTTTCACCAACAGCTTTTAGCCCAGCAAAATGAATCACAGCATCAAACCTATTACATTTTGCATTACAAAATCAAAACAATATATATAAAGGGAATACATACAAATCACATTCAAGAACCAGAACAATCACACGTACTTATTTTGAGAAAACAACTTCTCCAAATCATTCTTATTTCTGATATCACCCTGCAGACAAGAAAATAATTGAAAAAATTCAGAACCAACGAATCCCTGGGATATAGGGTCGAATACCATAAAAGTTTAGCCTTCCCTCACTGATCATCAATTGATTTTTAGATGAGATTAACAAGTGGTACTAAAGCTAGGGTCATTGATTGAACCACAAAAGCGTCATCTTCAAAGGGAGGTCACGACGGTGGTCGAATTTAGCCTTGCAGGTGTTTTGAAATGATATGGTTAAAGTCTGATCCTAACAAATTCACGCCCCAATTTTTGAAATCTAGAGTTTATTTCAAGAATTGGCTAGACCCTCCAATTTCACGAGATAACCAAAGAAATAATATCAAGATAAAAGCATAATACCAAATGAAAATCCAGATTCTGAGACAATTGAGGTCCAACCAACTTCCTGACTCTATGAACAGCCTCTTCCACTGCGTTTCCAAGGTTGTCAATTATCGAAACCTTAAACCCTCCTTTCAAAAGCTGCAATACAGTGTGTGTCCCTATGAATCCAGCACCGCCAGTCACCAAAATCCTCTCTCTCCTAGAACCAGCCATTGTTAACAAATAAGACCACAAAGAAAAAGCCCACTTATACAAGAAAATCTTCAAGTTTTAATTGGAAAATTTTGATTATATTATATGCAAGGGTTGTACGAGGATGTGTTTGTGATAAATAAGGAGAGAGTTTGAGCAAATCAAGGACTCTTGTCACTTGTGCAGATAAAAAGATGACGTACAAAGGGATTTCAATTATGGAATGTTTGGCGGGCAATGCTGTTAGGTACGGCCAAATTATGTTCGGAATTGAACCTTCTCGACAGGTGCTTTTGATTTGTGAATGACGCTTGAAAACATTTCTTGACTTGTACGATGATATGGTTGAGAGTTCCATTTTGTTTTCTAAGCAACCTTGGAACTGAAAATTAGTTGCGTAGGCATGAATTAGAGGGTGTTTGGTAGAAATTAAAATTGAAAATTTAATAATTATTGTTGATTTTTATTAGACGAGTGAGACCCAATAACGACTATATTTTCAATTTTAATTGAATTTTGAGATATACCGAACACGTCCTTAATTCATAGGCACATGAAGTGATTTGATACTCATTTTCTATCACACGTATAAACAATAAAATATTTTAAGTAAACTCAAAATTCACTACTTTTTAATCATACGTTCTCCAAAAAATTACTATTTAAAACTCAATTTTCCTAAACAATGGCTAGATTAGGTAAGAATTATTAAGAGTGTGTTTGGTGAGGATTGAAATTAGGAGCCTGTTTGGTACGGCTTAAAATCCAATTAAAATTGAAAATATGGCCGTTATTGGGTCCCACCAGTCTAATAAAAATCAACCATAACGGCTATATTTTTAATTTTAATCTAATTTTAATCTCTACCACACACCCTCTAGATTTTTAGTGAATTGTGATAGAAGTTTTTGAAATGTGTGATTGAAAAGATGTGAGACCCGTAAAAGATGTGATTAATATTGATTATTTGACTTTGAATTAGATTAAAATCAGATTTTAATCTAGCTCAAACAGACCTAACTGTTTTTAGAAGAGAATATATCTGTATTTAAATTTTGTTGTTATTTATTTAATCAAATTATGCATGTTGAAGACTTTGATATAAAGTAAATGAATTATTACTCTACTAAAGAAACATGCTGAATATAGATAATTCATATCCTTTATTAGCAATTACGTCTCCACCTTTCTAATTGAAGGTTGTTATCAAATCATATTTCACAACAAAAAAGGAGAGACATCTTTTTACAATCAGAAAATCATTGTCATAACCACTCAATTTTTAGTAGCTAATAAAATCATTTAGAATCCATGTGACACCACCACATTATAAAATTGGGGCCACAATATGAATAACGTGAAATTTGTGCATCTGTTCTTTATTGTGGTCGTTAATACTTTATTTTTCCTTATCTTCTAAGTTTCTCATTGTGATAAGACTATAATAATTGAGGCCAAATAGATACGTGTTTTTTTGTTAATTGTAACGTTCGATTTATCGAGCCAAATATGCTAATTTGATATTGTTCCTAAATAAAATTGAAGGAAATGATTTCATTAATTGCAAAAAAATAAAAATAAAAAATAAAAAAGGTTGACATAGTGAGTATTTAGTTTAATTAATGACGGGTAGAGTTTGGATACATATATTTTTTTAAGAAATCCCAACTGTTCATCAGGATAAGCACCAACAGCTCATATTTGAAAACTGGATAAGAACGTTGAATTTATAGAATGGATATCGCTAAATATTCTTATCAGGAAAATATACTTTTTTATTAAAAAATTTAAATTCCACATTGCCCAAACGGATCTCATAAAGCTTTACTTGAGAGGATAAAGTTGCCAAGTCGAGATCCACGGTCGACTTCACTAAGTTTGAGACTTAAAAATCGACTGAATATCGTTACAATTTTTGAGGTGTCATGTTCAATTAGAAATACAATGCTAGAATAGTCTTACTAAACATCAAATTTAAATCAACTGAAGCTGAACTACTTCCCCATCAAAAAGGTGAACCACAAATAAAATGCACTGCAATATGGTACTTATCGAATTTATCATATATAAAGCGGAAGTTAAGAAATAACTTGCACTCGATTTACAAAATGAAAATGACCAAGAAAAATATATTTTTTTCAAGTTAAGAAATAACATCAACTCAATATCCAAAATGAAAATGACCAAGAATAACAATTTTTGTGTTTTTAGTATCAAAATGTCCACCATGTTCTTTTTTATTCAGATAATTCAAAGCCTTTCGAAAAGAGCAGTTATCAATTTAATAGACCATAATGTTTCTAGTTATTATCTGACTACAATTGGAATGCTAACACGAACACATTTCACGGCAATCCTAACAAGAATGACAAATAAAGACTAAATTCATGTACAAGTTCAACCTTTCCTACTAAAACCCCCCAAAAATTTAGCCTTGGAGCAAAAACTCTATCCTCTTAAGCTCATTACTTATAAAAAGAAGTATACGAAAATTTCATTAGGATGCTATCACCAAGTCATATCAGTAGATAAAAACAACCCGAACCCAGAATTTCCTGCTTTCTTTTCCTCCAATGGACTCATTCAACTCGGAAAGTTCAGAGAGTCTCCCTTGTGCCAGTTTGAGGAATAAAGCACAGCATCTGTATAATTCCTATTGATATACAACTGGAATTGGCATTTTCCTATATGTATTTGCACCACCTGAAGAAAAAAAAAATAGCAGGCACATTATGCAGTTGTATTATAAATAAAAGCGGACTATTCCTGTCAAAATTTAACATACTCCAAAGTTTTTTAATGGCCGGGATGAATACTAGTTCATACGTATATTCTCAGTGACATCATGGATTTCATGCATATATTTCTCTCAATGTCTGAAATGTATATGGGAATATCACATGTTGTAATACAATCTCAAAAGAACAAGTCACTAAAGAAAATCATCACCAGTAAGCTAGATGAGCATGTTGGCATAAATGTGAGAGGAAGAGGCAAACTAAGTCGGGCAATAGAACACAAAGTGATTGATTGATGCACAAAAAAAAAGATACAACACATGAAGATACTCCATATTAGTTTTAGACAACCACAAGTTAGCCTACCTAACAGCTATCTCTTTGTCCCAGCTTTCAAGCTACACCTACAAGTCTCATCCTTGAAGCACTAACCAATAATTGCACGATATACACAATTCTTATCTAAACTAGAATCATGGCGCTAAGAAAAATAATTGCACTCAACACAACCAAATGAGAGTGTAAACTTTCCCTTCATTTCTGCAGTCCAAACACAGGGTTCATCTTTCTATGTTTCCTCGTGATGGGCTGACATAGCTATATCCAAACTTTTGAGTTTATGTCAAGTGTCCACTATTCTTTTAAGAATATGTTTAAAGTCTCGAGCTCAAATATATGAATTCTCTGATGTTATTGACAAGCACTAATAATACAGTGACAACATGATTTGACAGGCATCGTTATATCAAAATTTTGTGGGTTAAATTAGTAGTTCTACATAGTGAAAGACCTCTTTTTTGTTAGAATAATTCCAGAGTTGAGGACAAACATGAGACATGGAACTTTGGGGGGAAATAAATAGACATGGAACTTTCTCAAAGAGATTAATGAATGACACAACTGAGTGAGTATACAATAAAGGGCAAGCATGTTTTTAATTACCTTCACAAACACGTCATTTGGTTTTTGGCAGATCTTACAGAAGAACGTGCACATATTATAAATATCCATAGACTAATTGAGCTGTTGAACATGTGGTAACACTCAAAACAATATATTAGCAAACTTAGGCCCCATATGGAGTAACAGTTCATTTCCAATTTTCTCGAGAAAAATAATATCTTGTATGTTGAAATTGCACAAATGCCACACAGTTGAACTTTAATATAGGTCTTCAATATAAAATATCAGAAAGCTGAGACTGTTACCAGCTAAATAAATAAAGCTTCTTTGGAAAAACAGAGGATATGATTTAATAGTTCTGGAAGATTCATCTTGTAAATTTTCTTGATAAATGAGAAAAAGATTAAAGCTGCCTGCATTTTAGCTATAATGTCTCTCAACTTAAGCAGAGAAGGCCTAATAAATGATTATGTGCTGGCGGACTAAAATTACTTAGATATGAGCTTTTTAGAATACAACACTCAAAAAAGTTTCGGATGGCCCAATATTTAACCAATTATAGGATACTTATAGGATAATTTGATTCAAGTTGTGAAACAGATTAAGTTCAGATTAGAGTTCAAAAGGTTCAGCAGTGAAACTACAAACAAAAAGTTCCATTTCAGAATACAAACTCACCACTGAAAAGTTCCCGGAGTCTACTCAATTTGCACCAAGCATGACTCTAATTACGTGGTCGAAGAACCTGGAGTACATCTAACAATGGTTGGATCCGACTCCTGATCAAATGCATACTCCAGACGTCTTTCCAGGTTTAGTCCAGCTACAGATGTAGAAACATCGGAAAGTAAACCACCCTTCACTCCTACGAAGTCTGCACCTTTAGTATATTTGCTGTTAGGAGGAGATGAAATTGTACGAATAGGTGTGATAACGGCAAGGTAATTTTTGGCATATTCAGCTTGTCTACAAATTTTTCTTTTTATAATTGAAGGAGTGTTTTTGTAACTCATCGCTGAGTTTCTTAACAAAAACTCAGGACTACTATCGTTACTAGAGATACTTAATGAAAGATAAGGGGAAGAGGAAGGAACTAGCTGATGGCTAACATGCTTAGCACTCCCCTCACTTGACATGGAAACATCTAAATTATACATTTGAGGTGGCTCATAATACAAGAAACTGTATTCCTTGTTATCCACAGAAGGAGGTGTTTGGTAGAGTGTGTTTCTTTCGTCAGATTTAAGATTCTCATCATTTAACCCCGACAAAGACAAGCTTAATGAGGTACCAACAGGTGAGCTATCAAATCTCTCATCTGTTAGACATGGACCATACTTGGGCCTTTTAGGAGACTCGAACATTCTGTCAGATGTAAAATCTGTTTTGTTTCGATAGAAAGCATTCATGGTAACATTTGATGAGTTGGTGAACCAAGGGGACCTGGCATGATTAGCACTGCCTATGTGCTGTTTATGAATCCCATCACTTGTAACACTTCCAGTTCCGTCAAACTGATTTCCAGTTAGGGAATTTATCACATTATTTAACCCTTCCTCTGAAGATACACAATTTCCCAGTAAACTAGGTTTCAGGTAATCTGAATGATCCTTAGATATACTATTATTTCCAAGGGATAAAACTGTTGAACATGCACCATCAACATTCAACAAAACCCTTTTATGACCAAGGCAGACTGTTTCACCAAAGTTTTGGCATCCTGGTTTTTTCTCGTCATTGGAGGAATCAGGAGATGTACTTCCCTTCAAATCCAGTGCAGAGAGAGGAGGCTTATTTAAATCCAGCCTCTTCTTCACCGAGCAATTCCAGTGATTTTTAATTGCATTATCAGTCCTATAAATGTCAAAGACAAGGAAAGGAATGGAATTAAGTAAATACATGTCAAAAGATAATAGCAGTTTGATCAATAAACAGTTAAGACAGTGACCTTAACACTAGAATATATATACCTATTACTAGTCATTAATTATTACACGAATGAAAAGAAATAATCTTCCGTTCCTTTTAGGTCTATTTTTTTTTTCCTCATTTAATACCCAAAAAATGAAGAAGAAAAAGGAATGAGCAAGAGGAAGAGGAAGAAAAGCAAGTAAACTAAGTTTAGGCTGCATAATATAATAGAATAAGCTTAACAACGAAGTCCTAAATGGCTTATGGAAATGTAAATCTTTCACAAGATTAATCTGATATGTTATGCTTGTGAACTTGCTGGAAATGCTAAAAAATGTGTCGCATTAAAATGAAACAATAAAATAGATACCTTCCAGGTAAAAACCTTGCAATTTCTGCCCATTTATTTCCATACAATTGATGGTAATAGGCTAGAATGGAGGATTCCTCTTCAGTCCATGCATCTTTTTTTACAGCTGGATCCAGATGATTGTGCCACCTTTAAGATCATGTGCAACAATAGAACTTCAGAACATAGGCCAGATCTCAAAATAAGATATCAGAGGTTCGGCCACATCATCTAGTTGAGTACAACTCTTTCTTTATTATGAAGAAAAGAGTGCAAATTTTCCAAGAAGAATAAATGGAATCCAATCTTATGCTCTCCTCATACAAGCAAAGAGTACCATACCCAGTCAGAAATGCACAGGTACAAACATAAACTTCGAAACTACTTATCAGAGTATAATACCAGCAACAGTGCAAAAACAAGCACTTATAGCGTCAAATTAAGCAACGAAAACTGACCTATTGACAAAGATAGAATAAACATTTTTTTCAACTGCCACCATTTCATGCAAGTACACATCAATACAACACAAAAATCAATGCCCTTAATCTCTTGACTAAATATGGATGTCAGAAAATGTTTTTTAGGAATTATTTTCTAATTTAAGCTCTAGAAACTTGAAGGACAATGACATACAGAATTCAGTTTTGCACTGCTGTGAACAGGAAAACATAAATTAAATGTAACCTATTTATTAATAATAAAAAAAGCTGCCTCGAAGCATGTCTCTCATATTTCTTCAAATATAAGAAACTCAAACTATCATTATCAATGAAGTCAAACCTGTCAATCAAGTGAAGTAACATCAGAAAAAATTATCACAGCATGATAATCTCATTTCAACATCAACGCAAAGAAATAAAAAACCTCTGATTTGCCAGAACGTTAATGCAAGGAGGTCCATTATTTTTATGAACAACTGTGAGGTGGTCCTCACTTTACTAGATCATACACAAATCATTAATCTATCCTTCGTGCCATTAACAGAAAATAAATATAACCTAACCTTTCCCGGCACTGCTTGCCGATACGACCTGGTAAAGACTTTGCAATAACAGACCATTTCCTACAGCCATACTTCCCGACTAACTCAATAATACTATCATCCTCCTGAATTTCACACAAGGAACATGGATTATATATCAATGATAGCATCTTCACTATCATTACTAAGTAACCAAAGACTCTGTGGAAAAGAATAAAGAACCTCCTTCGTCCAAGGGCCTTTCACAACTTCTGGATTAAGAACCTTCTGCCAACGGTGCAAGCACTGAACATCTGTTCTTCCAGATATGTATTCAGCTGCTCAACAGAAAAATTAATTAATCAATAATCAGGAATTGAGGGCAGCAGGGATTTGAAGACATGCTCGACTACCCATCACAGACTAAAGATTAATAATAGATTAGTCATCTCATGCCAATAGAATTGTTCACCAGAAGCAGTCTTTCAGAAATCATCTGAACAGTCTCAACCATCAAATTCAGATGTCAATGAAATGAAATGCAAAACCATTAATGCAGGACCAGGATAGTTTTAAATAGAAGTTTGCCGTATAAAAGAAAGTCCGCTATATGCAATCGAGAAGCAAGATGCAAAATCACCTATTTTTTTCCAGTTCCTCCCATTGAACCTCTGTACCACTTCCATCAGCAAGTTATCCTGTCAACAGCAGTGAAGGATGTTAGTTGCAGAAACGTAGCAACGGATCAATTGCAAACCATGGGAACTGGTACCAAATACAAAAAATTTTTAGACGTTCGTTTCTTTCTCCATATTGTTTCAAATTTTCTTTGCCTCTCCTTTTTATTGCCAAATTCACTTTACAACCTAAATAATGATATCAAAACCAGAAAGAGTAACTCATTATGGTAAACCAACATTGCATTACAATCAAGGTTGGAACTAGACCTCTTCTTCTGTCCATCCTGCCTGTGATGTGCGTCTTGTTCGACCAGAACTTCTGTGACAACTGAAACTGTATGTGAAAAACAAATAAAGAAAGCATAATATGTTAAAGTTGATGTACATAGATTAAGCATACATGTTTGTCACGCGTTAAAAGGCAAGCAACTATAAAGAATCCCCAATATCACCCATCTCAAAGATTTGTTTACTTATACTTCTTCGATACATGAAACATTCAGAAAAAGTCTAATTACAGACCATCATTCACATGATTTCCACATATTGAAGTTCGACAACAGACAACAGCGCTACGTAATTTTGCATTTATCGGTTGGGATAAAAAAGACCAATCAAATTGTTCCAAGACATTTAGCCCACGTTTGGCACATGTTAATAATTTGTTCATAATTGATCAAACCAATTTTTATCCAAACATTTCGTGAGACACACGAGAGGTACCCACTTATCCACCACGCATTCCTATCTATTTATCATTTAAACTATTTATAAGCAATTCCCAAACATGTGAGTTGACTCAATGAAGTTAAATATCTTCTATCCATTAACTGAAAAGAAAGATGATAGAATAAAGTCCGCTAAATATACATTCGGCTACAAAAGAACCAACTCAAACTCGGGCATTTACTTAATATAAAACACAGGTTTACAACAATTATTTAACCTCATACCCAGAATCAACGGAAGATCTCAGAGTGACAGTTTCACAACTGCTATCGGAAACTGAAGAACAAGTAGCAGTTGCAACTTTTTTTGTTAAATCCAGTGTGAATTCTTTGTCTTTGACTTGGACCATGATTTCTGCACCTACTGCAGTAACTAATCAATACAGACAAAAATCTTGATAAGAAATTAGAATAATCAATCTGATAACTCATGTTTATAAGACCAATATCGGGGGGGAAATAAATTTGATTTGAAATGAACACAGAGAAGATTATGGTGCAGAATTACAATTTGAACAAAAAAAATTCCACACATTCTCAGCTCTAAAACACTAAAACCATTACCAAACCAATTATCATATCTATTTGCATAAGCAATTGATTAAAAACAAGTTCTCACAAACAAAGAAAACGCGTAAAGGAACCAATTACAAACATATGCAAAAAGAAACCTCAAAGCCCAAAGTTAATCAATCAAACAACAGATTGAAACTTTGCATTTCATCTTTGATATAGATGAATCTTTATTACAGCTTTCTCATTTTTCATCTATGAATTTATTATGGCTACCGTAATACGATTAGTAAAATACATAACCAAACACACATAGCAAATTCCATAATCAAATACACACAGAAACCAACCTTAATTCTGCTATGCAAAAGATTAACAAAATCGAATTAATAAACAACAAACCTAAGAAACGAGCCAACCATTAACTATATATACACTTCAGTCTTCATTCACTCTTAACCTGTAACAGTCGATTAAATATAAAACAAGTGAAAATCTATATATACACAAAATAACAAATGTATAGATACAGAA
The DNA here is from genome assembly GCA_903798365.1 of Fraxinus sp. 1973-6204. Lineage (NCBI taxonomy): Eukaryota > Viridiplantae > Streptophyta > Magnoliopsida > Lamiales > Oleaceae > Fraxinus > Fraxinus sp. 1973-6204. The sequence continues at coordinate 2,136 of CAIGRR010136937.1, read as the reverse complement.
AGGAATCAAAGTAACGTACGTACCTTATGGAGTTTGGGGTTTTAACAGCGGAACTGTAGAGAGAGAAAGAGTGACGCGTAGTAGTCGCGGGAGAGTCCATTTATAAATGGACGGTCGTTTTGAATTTATTTTATATGAGGGAAAATCGAGAAAACGCTTGCATTAGGCGGTGGAGACTTGGATCATCTGTTGCCGAGATTTGTGCAATCAGATTACGAGTTTGAAGAATCTTTTGTGATTTGATTGTGGGGAAATTGCAGTTTTGGTTTTCGCTTTATTGCTCAAGTAATAAATTGTTCTCGTCATTTATTATTGTTGTTTGAAAGGATTTTGAACGGAGAGGATAGCTAAATAGAATTAATCTACTTTGCCAAAAGAAATTGTTCCGAAACCGCGCCAGAAAATGAGTTGGAGGGAAATGATTGGATAAAAATGTTAATTGCGTTTTAAACTGTCTAATAATAGAGTATCGTGTAACATTATATAAGTTTTAATGTACATATAGCAAGACTAAAATAAATAATAACGACAATAGGGTCAAGGTAGCCCTCCCAACCCCATCCCATCAGGGGTATCGAGAGGCAGCGTAATAATTGAAATATTTCGATTTCCTGCCTCGTTTTTCATGTTTCCTTATTTTTTGAACATAATTTAATTTTTAAAAAAGTTTTTTTAATATAATTTAATTTTTAAAAAATTTTGCTATCTGTAATGGACAAATTTTATGCCGTTAGATTTACTTTCTATATTGGATATCCAAAAATTAGAAGTGAGACGAATTTGTAAGATTTTTTTTACTTTTAGTTTGAACTTGTAAGTGTTACGTGACAACTTAACGGATATTTGGATGATTTACGCATGACTGACTAAGTGTACGATTATGTTGAAAAATTAGGGATCAATTTACTCTTTCTTTAAGGATTAGGGACCAACGTGTTACTGAGTCAATAGGTTCAGGGTCAAATGTGCATTTTCCTACATATTTTTATGTACTCCGGTCTCCGAAACAGGGGATTACTCGCGCCAGTATTTTAAAGTTTTAACGGCTAGATTTTATCTCTTATCTTTTTTAAAAAAATTATTTTTTTCCAATTTCCATATTTTGACCATTGAAATCCTTTTCCATAGAAAGAGTGCGAAAATTCTCTACCGTATTTGACAAGCCATTTCTTTTTCCCTATAAACGATATTATTTATAATCTTGCATTCTTTATTACAATCATAAGTATTATTTTCTAAGGTTGAACCCCAACTTTGGGACCCTCACCTGTCCTACTATAGATTTTGGTGAAAGAGGTAAAACGCAGGTTATATGGATACAGGGTGGAAGGCTGCTTGTACACTTGTACTTACCCCAGGGCCAAATTCTTATTTCAGGATTCGAACCCTTGACGCGGCAACCTCAAGCAAAATTGGAACTCTTCCACGTTTCCCTTTTATCACTTGAAAATGTGCCATGGGGGCCATAAGTATTATTTTCTAGCTTGAACTAGTCATTGTTCCAATAAAAATAATAAACCAGTGAGTCAATAATGCAGTAGGTAGCATATGATAATTAAGCCCCTGTCTGGTTCCGATTTTAATCCGGAGGAATCAGCTTTTTTTGACCGTTAACATTTGAAATGTGGGGCCACTCTCTCTACAAAGCAGTCAAGATTTGCGGCTCAACGTCCCAAATTTCAATTAAAAGCCCTCCCAGACGAGGCCTAAAGTTCATTCTCACCCCCTACAAGTTGTCCATCGTAAAAAACTTTCTAGACCTAAAAAAAATATTTTCGTTCGTATGTGGCTATGTGCTGACCGATAATTCATTGTTGAATTAAAATTATATAAATAATTTTTTTTCGAAATAGAAAATTTGACAAAGCATAAACCGTCCATCACATAGAACTTTCTAATGTTATTTTAGTTAAATTAAACTTGATAAATTGACAGGGCCAACGGGGTACTTTTTAAATTACCCTCATCAAACGTGTGTTTTTCCACTTTAACCAAATGTTTTTGACATTCACCACAATAGCATTCCAAGGTTTAAAAGACAAATATTCTTAAAATGTTATACAATTACATAAATGAGGTATTATTTAAAAAACAAAAATACCCCTTTTAACTTATAAAGAATTTCAAACATTCTCA
>CAIGRR010136904.1:0-11328 GCA_903798365.1 Fraxinus sp. 1973-6204 | reverse complement strand
CCAAAAGTTTACATTAAATACCCCTGAACTTTTTAAATCCCAAAAAGTCATTAAAAGTTTCATTTGAATACACCCCCCTAAATGTCAAGGATCATTTTAACAATCAATGATAGATATTTGGAAAAGCATAAATCAGCCAAGACTAGGTGTTAAAAACACAAAGTTTAGTTAAATCACAGCCCATGAATGACCAAATGCAGGTTATCAAAACTATAAATACTTCTCATGTTCTTCAATCAAAACCATAAATACTTCTCAAGAATCATTTCATATTTTGCTTACTGATCCACAAACTATGCAGCATATATTTAGGCAGGTTTACCAGTGGATGGAAGAAAAGTTAAAAAAGCGTATTACACTTTTCATTTCCCGACTCGATGTAAACAGAACCTCTCTAGTTCTGTACTATTGTCTTCTAAAAATAGCTTACCTATTTCCTAAAACAAAGAAAACAACAATAAAGGAGTTGTACTTCACGAAAAATTCCATGATATGAGCAGCCATGTTCACGTGCCCGTAGACGTTTGAATCATGACATATGGTAGGCACAATCCATCACACAACAATGGATTCTACACAGTTATTTAGCTTTTCATTGCAATTATAGTTAATGAAAAGGATGAAAAACAATTACACCAACAATCTCTCAGCAAAACATGAAAGTTTGCCCAAAGGGTTAATTAAGATCAAGATCACCAACTGAAAGGCTAAACCAGTTTCACCTAATCAAGTCAACACGTAGGTATATATGAAAATGATATCGGCATCATTTTGGAGGAGCCATCCTATCATGCTTGGGGATTTCTGCATTATTGAGTCGAAGACCACCTGCGAAGTAACAAGTATGTAACAATCGATAGGAATATGCACGCACATGATTCATGCATACGTGTTAGAGAAGGTACTAGCAGTGCTAATATTTAGGTAGAACAGTATCATAAGGTTAGATGGAAAAGAGAGAGGTTATTTCTGAGCCTGAAAATGAACCCAATGTGAGTTGAGTATATTCTCAAACATCTCAGATTTGCTCAGTCATATATTAGTATAGATGTTTGATAAAATAATTACAAAAGAATATTAAAAGACAATCATGACTTCAGCCAGTCGGATGTTGAACAATTTTATAAAAAGGAATCGGCAGAATACAAATGGTGTATTGATTACCTAGAATTATGAATCGCATTTGTGATTTTCATATTTCCTCCCTAATGAATAGCACTGATCATAAAAATAAAAGTCTAGTAATAGTATGTTAGAAATTTTTTACTTTTTGACCCAACAAAGCCGATAACACATCATCAACACAAATTCATAAACAACAAATATGAAACCTCTATAACCAAAACTGATGAGCACAGTTCAAAATCTTTTAACATGAAAAACCTGAAGCCCCCACAAAATTTTCCTGCAAAAACAATAGGTAATATTTTGGAGATTCTTGAAAAGGTTTCCAAGGGACTATGATATTGGATGAAAAAAGTGCGTAGTGGCTTTACAAGGATGTTGAAGAAAGCATCCATGGTTAACCTGCCTTTCTATTCTTAGTCAATCGCTCTGAATAAAATTTGCCATGTTGCACCAAAGTTACTTGCGGATGTAAGTATGCAGTCCAGTTTCCAGTCCAATTTGGGTGGACACCATACAAAAAAGTAGGGTGAATAGTTAGTTCAACATTTATGCTATCACAATTAGCCCCAAAAAAGTCAATAATCCAGCAAGTGGCTTGTCTCTTTTTATCATTCATAGTGATCAACACCTGAAAATCGACCTCTGTGTTCAAACCGTTAGGCAGAGGTCTTGAATTCGAATACTAGGAGACACGATAGAAAATCGGGAATGGATAAGTGAGCAAACGCTCACCCAAAGCGAACAATATGTATGATATAACGACTTGAACATAGAGGTCGAGCGTTACAAAAAATGCACGTTTTTTGTAACGACCCGAACTTCGTGCCCAAGCCGTTAATGTGCACAAGGTCAGGGATTCGAATCCTGTGGACGCGATAGAAATCCGTGAAGAGTAAGATAGGCTTGGGCTCTTCGAGAGCGAACGGTACATAAGTTAACAGCTTGGGCATAAAGACTGGGTCGTTACATCTGCCTCTTGTTATCTTCTTATCAAGATACGACATTCTGGGAATAAGGAGATTCAGAAAAAGCTCATAAAATAAAGAGAATTGTTAAATGTATAGCGTTTGGTTGGGACCATTGGGTTATAGGATCAATTTCAAAATTTTATCAAATATATACCAACTATGACCACTTCGAGAAGTTAAGTAACAATCAACTTGTATGAGAACTTATTTAACAATATAACTTTTCCACTATTTGAGAAATGAATTATATGCTCTACACCCCTACCTTTGAATGATGGTCCCAATCCTATCAACATTGCTATTTGCAAATTTTCATGTAATTCAATATTTATGCAATTTTCAGATAGCTATACAACTAGATCGAAAAAGATACAACATTTCATAATAGTTTTAAACGCTATCACAATAGTGGCAGTTGATATCAGAATATCTCATGTCCAGAGAAATAGATCATTCATCAATTAGTTTATTGTATTTAGAGTGCAATACTAAAAAAATCTGACATCAACTGTTGACAAAGGATAAGAGGTGATGAATGGGGAAAAAAGGGGAGGAGGTGCAAGGTGGAACTCAAGGCGGAGAAATTGGATAAATATTGAAGTTCGGTAGGGTTTGATGGCAAGATAGGGACGAGGATGGATTAATTTGGCAAATACCAAGTATCAAGACAAACTGATATTATCCCATGTATAACGTGGCTTAGTAGTACATATTTCATCAACCATCAATTTTTTTCAAGTGATTCACGTAAATAATCAACCATGGCCACTTAAAGCAAACACATGGCATAACTAAATTAATATATGTACATGTCTAAGAACTTTCAGATATCGTTATTGAAATAGAGGTGAAATAGATAACGTTTATGATGTTCGAACTCGGGTATAGGTATCTGGTGCGAGTACATATCTAAGTATCAGATCTTTTATTTTCTAAAATGTAGGATATGAGGACATGACTAAAAAGAGTCCAGATTTCATACACGGATACGTGGGTATGTCTTTTAAACTTTAATTTTTTTACCAATCCAAGAAGTTATTTTAAATATACCAAAATCAGTTATTTGCAAAGAAGAAAATAAGTATTGAACAAGGGGTTAAAACGAATAAAATAGAATTTTGGGATTTAGTTTTCAATTATAGAGATTACTAAATGTTATATAAAATAGAAAATGAGGGAATTGATTGTAATTTAGATTTAGTGGAGCATTAAGTAGCTCTATATAGAACCAATTTTCATTTTATACAAACAAAACTTTAAACCACCGATACAGAGAGAGAAGAGAAATGAGAGAAAAAAAGAAAGAAAAACCTAGAGCCACCACCTTTCTCCACCATCTCGACAGTGACACTAGAATTATAGAGAACAAAAAGCGAAAAGAAGAGAAGGAAAAGAAGAAGCAAAAACGACGAAGTGTTCACTTAAAACTTGAAGGATCCGACACATATCTCATATCATATCCAATCATATCATGTCTGACACAAATACTCCAACTATTTCGAAGAGTTCGAGCATCAGAGGATGACGTTATCATTGTCAAATAATGAAGATGTCATACGAGCTCAAATTGACACGTACAATAAAGTTCATTGATTATGATAAGAAATTAACATTTAAGTTTTATGGTAATACTCGGGTTTTAGAGGAGTAACGATACCAATCAAAATGCTTTATGCTAGAAGTTCAATAAAGTGACCAATGGAATTTTACCATTCTTACAATATATAGATATGGATTGCTTCCCCAACACAAAAACCCTCTTAATCATTTCCTCTGAATTTCATAAAATTAAAAAGTGCACAAATTCGTCTTTCTTTATAGTTTTTTCTTAAAAAAATCAGGTTGCCGTCACACTGGGTCTGATCATTATCTATTTCTTCACCAAACATTATAAGGAGGAAAAGAAGGCAACCTTTATAATTTAGGTCTATGTTAATCTTCCTCGATAAGGAAAGACTCAAAACTTATTGTTTTAAGCCTTTCAAATTTAAAACTAGCTTTCCAGGTTATAAGAGGTTGTAGATCATACCCACCCCATCTGGAATATAGGGATTGTAAGGAGATTGAAAGATATATTCTTTCAATTTCCTTTGCACCTAATCTAGTTAAGTAGAGAAATTCTACCAAGGAACTGTAGTATTAATTCCTTCATTATTTCTTCCTAGGATTTGATAGCTCAAAAGGATATTTTACTTTAATGTAGCACGTTCTGTAAATCGATAATTTAGAGGCATGAATGATAAAGTTCAACGTTATTCATCTTCCAGAACATTTTTTTTTTTCCTCACTACATCTTCAAGCTCAAGAAGGTCATACTAAATAATCTGCATTAACAATCTTTCAGATTAAGAATTTATAATACCCATATTATTGCTAGTCTCTTTCGAAAAGAGAGAGATAAAAATAAAAAAAAATAAAAATAATGCATATATATGTCTGTTGCAGAAAAGACAACTTCCATGAGTTTAATTATTTACCCGGTCGTGAAATCAGGTGAATGCGAGAGCGAGGTCCATCAAACATCCAGCTATCTTCGTCCAAGGACTTGACCTCTTTACTTAGAGTGGCGATTAAATCAGACTTGAGAACTGAAAACATAAGCTAAGTTATTCACACTTCTAAAAGTTTCATTTATGGTCGAGCAATCTGTCTCAGTCATTTATCAGATGCTAGGGGGAGCGGCTGATACCACCCCTTCCAAGATTTTCCGGGTGAATACATCAACCATCTATAGTCCAAAGAAGCTTACAAACTTGACATACCAATCAGGACCATTAGACGCGTTTAAGTAATATGCATGATATATCGAACTTAACAAAATTTTATCTCAATGGGCTGAAATAGACGGAACGGACCCAAAAATCTCAAATCATTTTTAAGTATCACACTACTCGTCTGCTTGTACCTTTTCATGTTGAAAAATAGTAAACCATCCGCAGCAATCATAACTTTGACTGCTGAGGTTTTCAAATCTCACTACAAGCCTTACTAGTAAAAAGACTATATAAACACCAAAATTGCATCAACATCTTTCAAAAGAAGGTCTACTAATTTGGAAATTCTTGATACACAATCTTTCAAGGTTCTAAAAGAATACTATAAATACCAGTTTGTTGACTTTTCTTAACCATGGTCCTAGTAATCTCTTTCATTGTGTTTATGTTATCTTAATTTCTTCTCCCATGACTTGTTTTCGATGTTAGTCCTCAACCAATTCATATATATGTTTAATTCTTATTCTATACTTTCTTGTTACTCCTCAAAGACAAGTTTTTCCACACATCCATTGAATGAATTTATTGAAATGTTGTTTCTTAATAGCCTGAGATTGAGAAACATATAGCAATTCTGGAATAAAAGTTTACCAAATTCACAGCATAGCTGAATCTAGTTCTCTTAAAATCTACAGCAATATCAAATCAAACCTTACTTATTTCGAACCTTTAACTATTAACAATACTATTTCGGATAAATTAATTATTTGCAATTATCCACACAATAATTTAGAACTAATTATCGCAACTATAGCTGTAGAAAGTGAAAACCAAATTAAAATCTTTTACATAAACAATAAGGACTATGTGTGAGAAGAATAATATACTGACCGCGGAGGGCCTCGTCTTTTCGATCCTGAATGGAGATTAGATCCGCCGGAAAGTGAAAATCATCGCCACCAACTGCCGCCGCAACCGATGATGATCCCATCAAAGCCGCCGATATTGATGATCTTGCCGGTGATGACGTCACCGAGCCCACACTGCTCATTATGATGCTTCGGTTGGAGCACGGAGCTCGATTTCAAAGGTTTTAGTCTCAGAATAGGAATGGGGAAATTGCACATTTGGTCCTCAACATTAGCGACCCTTACTAATTCATCTCCAACCTACAAAACTGACAGAGCTGGTCCCCAACCTTTGAGGACTAAATGTATAATTTTTTCCAAATTTGGAATTCATTCTTGCTACCGAGAATTACTTTTGCAGTCCCTCTGTTTGAATCCCATTTTTTTTTTTTGGAGAAAATAAATTTTACGGTAGTTATTTTTTTTGGAAAATATGTAGTTAAAAAATAGAGAAATTTTTTAAATTTATACGTGTGAAATTATTTTATTAAAAGAATGTATATTTAAAAATGAGTTTGAGGAAAAAAGGGGATTTATTCAAGTACACGTGTAAACCTCTATTTGGTTGGCATTATTGTGGAGAGAATGCATTTTTTTGGTTGATGTGATGGGGAATATGTGGTTGAAAAAGAAAGAAAAGTTATGGATGTGATGAAAAATATTATTTTATTAAAGAATGTGTGGTTGAAAATAACTAGAAAAATGAGAATGAAAAATATAATGTGGCTCAAACAGGGGCTAAGTAATAAATATTAGGAAAAATTTCATTATAAGTCCTCAATCTATTATCTCAATAGCAAATTACAATATTAAAAATAAGCAAGTTGATCTCAACTTTTCATTAAAATGCACGTGACGCTCTTATCGTCACGTTTTCATTTTGAATTTCAGGACACTAATAGAACCATAACTTTGTAAAATTAAGGAAAATGTTATGGGTGCATAATTGTACCCATAGCACAACCCTAAAATTAAAAACAAAGGATAAGTGGATCACGTGACAATTCAATACATGCTTATGTATTCCGATTTGATTGTGCAGCTCTTCCCCTCCAGGAAAAGGGAGGAAAGAGGCCCTAAATTGACATAAATAATGAACAAGTGCAAGTTTCGCTGCCCAGCAACATAAGAGTACTGACCATGTTGAGGGATAGCTCTAAAGAAAAATTTGATTTGTTGCCGATTTAATGCAGTAATTAATTGATTTTGATTATCCTTTTTCTCCAAATACATTTTGGCAGATGGGGTGGTTTATTTTGGTTTCCCAATCAAGAACTATTAAGGGAAGTCATTTGTGTTTTTCAGTAGTTTTTAAAGAATTTCAGCTTAACGTAAATTCACTGATATCAGAAGAATTCATTTTCTTTGATCATATTCAATGGTAGTTCAAAGTTTTCTCGTGATGGTTCACGAATTTTATCCATTTTCCCATCTTATTCATAAAGTAGTTTGTTGAATCACTTGAATGCAATCTAGAAAAAAATTGACAATTTTGGTGAATTGAGGAGAAAATCTTGGATGGAGCGGTCTACCAGTCCATGTGGAATGCCCACCTTGTCACAACACGTATAATTTTAAGTAAACTTTGACAACCGTATATTTTTAATTAAAAAATACATTGGGCTCCATCCTGATTTCACGTTCCCGCTTCTTTTCTTAAAAATTGGACCCATCCTCTGAAGAAACCATTTCTTTCTTTTCAAAATCTTGTTGCTATGCTTTTTGGACATTTGTAACCCAACAAAATCATAGGTACGTTTTAATTTGGGGCAACTTACAAAATTACCCTTAAAATTAAACACCTTTTGAAAAATCATGTAAAAAGTATTTTGAAAGTAAAAAAAATACTGTATACGTGTTACTTTTTAAAGTAAGTGACATATAAATTTTATTAAAAAGTGACATAAATTTCAAGAAAGTGATAGCAAAAGTGACAAGAATTTCAAAAAAATGCCAGAAAAATTTTAAAAAAATGACACTAAAAAAAGTGACAAATACTAAAAAAATGATAAAAACACCAATCAATAACTTGTCGCTCAGCAATAAAAAGTGACAAAAAAATTACACTATTAAAAAAGTGAAAAATACTTTAAAAAGTGAGAAAATTGCAATAAAAACCTATGTTTGTCACTAAAAAAAAAAGCGGCAGAAATTTGAAAAGAGTAACAAACAATAAAAAAGTAACAAAAATTTCAAAAAAGAAGAAGTGAGAAACACTAATAAAAAAAAGTAACAAACACATAAAAAGTGACAAAACACCAATTAAAATCTTAGAATGAATACAAGGATGATTGATTTTCTTCTAAATTTTGTCTATTTATAATTATGTTTCACTTTTATTAACTAAACATAGAACATAACTTCATTTTAAGAAAATATAGAATTCTGGGGAATACAAGAGACTTGAATAAAGAAATTGATGTACTTGTTTTTAAAGAGGTAGGATTCAGAAGCAGTTCTATTTCATAGGATGAAAACCAATTCAATACAATTAATATTCGACCAAAATTGAAAGGTAAATCAAGTATAACATTAACAGAAGTCATAGGAAAAATCATATTCACTAAAAAAATTAACAACCCATTTATCAAAATTCTTCCAAATTCCCATCAGAACTAACTCTTAAAGTTCATCCTCCATTCTCAAGTACTCCCCAATATAGGCATGATGATGCACCACGATCCCATTCAGATCCATTGACACCAATTTCTCTAGCTTGTGTTTGTGGTCCATTTGACCGATGATTCCGATGCGTAGAGGACCCGATTCTTGAGGCGCAAGCTTTGAGTCCTTCCTAATATGGGTTTTCCATCATAATTTTTTGCCGAATGTTTCCCACAAATTTGTAAAGCTTGTCAAAAATTAGTGTTTCTCCTCCTCATCCATTGGCCTCATGGTCGATATATAGTTGCTCAGATACCTTCCTCCCCTCTCTCTCTCTCTCTCTCTCTCTCACCACACCTGAGTTTTTTTGTCTTTTGATGGGTTTCACAGGAGCATTGATAGAGAAATAATAATTCATGATAAAAAAAAATAGGTCACTGGAGGTTTTTGGGCGTAATTAATACGGAGATTATATTTTTAATTAGTTTTAAAGGTACTAATCTAATATGAGGAAATTACACCCAACATGTTTTTTAAGTTTCATTTTCAAAAATAAGATTTAAAAGTTTTTTGTACAAAAAATAGGTAATAATATCTTTTTAATTTAAAATAATTATATTATATAATTGAATTAATCTACCCCATTACACCACAAACCCTAATCATTTCTCTCTTACTTCTCTCCCTCTATCACACACCATCACGACACCGGCAACGGTGCTCAAAAAGACCATTCAACGCGAACACTACCACGACTCCATGACCGCACAACAGGACGCTGCTGTAACGGTGCTGTAGTGTCTCGTTGTGGCACTTGTTGCATCTGCGCAGCAATGCTACCAACGTGGCAACGTGATTTTGGGGGGTTTTTTTTATGGTTTTGGACAAATAGTTGTTTAGATCTGAGATGAGATATGTGTTTTGATTCTGAATGTGGTGGATATGGTGGATTTGTGTATTTGTGGAGATTGTGGTGGCAGAGGCGGTTTGGGAATTTTTTAGTGGGGTTGGTGGTTGCGGTGTGATGGAGATGGTAGTGGTGGCAGCTGTGGTTGTGGATTGGTGGTGCTTATGTTGGTGGTAGTGATGGTTTGGGGTGGTTTTGGTGTTGTTCAGAGGTTTTGGGTGGTCTGGCTGCGGCTGCGACAATGAGGATGGTGATGGTAGGGTCTCTAGGGACCTGGCGGGGGAGACATTTTGTCGGTTATTGGTGCTATTGTGATGTTGGTGAGGTGATGGGTCACGATGGTGGTGGCACAGGTTGTGACGGTGGTGGTACAGACGATGGTAGATCTGGTTGTGGTAGTGAGTTGTTGGCTTTGATTTTTGTTGTTGAAGTGGTGGTGGTGGTTTCCATATTTTGGTGGTGTTGGAGGTTTGAGTTGATCTTTGTTGATGGTGTAGGTAGAGTTGCTGGCGATGGCGAAAAAGGTTGGTGATGATAGTGGTGGTCATGGCGGTGGTGCGTTGGTTGTACGTGGGATGCGCATGGGGTGGGGGTGTTTGTGACCAATTATTTGAGATTGCGACCAATAAATTGGATATTTTGTGACTAATAAATAATATGTGACCTAAAAATTTGAATTGTGATTTTAACATTTGTGATTTATGATTGATTGATATTGTGACCAATAAATAATATGTGAACTAAAAAATATTATGTGACTTATTCATTTGAATAGATTCGTGACCGATGAATAAATTGTGACTTTTAAATTTTTAATTTGTGATCGATGAATAAATTGTGACCTATAAATTTTTTTAATTGTGACTGTAAAATAATTTGACACATATAAAAGTTTTGATATGTGATCGAAAAATAATATGTGACTAATTAAATGGTTAATTTGTGACCAAATTGTATAAATCTGTGACATTAATATATTTAATTAATTAAATCATAAATAAATTTTAATAAAAACCTGATTTTTAAAATTTAAAATCTCTATTCTTAATTTTGAAATGGGTGATACTTAATCCCTTATCCCTTACTTATGTCACGTTCCCATCTAATATCTTATTTTGTGAGGGTATTAGGCCTAATTTTCCCTTTAATTTATTATTTTCATTTTGTTAGTGTTTATATTATACTAGTAGTAAACATGTGCGTTACATGTCTTGTGTATCGGATAAATTATATGCGTAATATTTTTGAAGTACTAATACTATTTTTGAAAATAGTGAAGGTAATTGATATGTTTAAAAGAAAAGTTAAAATTATTAATNTTGTTAGTGTTTATATTATACTAGTAGTAAACATGTGCGTTACATGTCTTGTGTATCGGATAAATTATATGCGTAATATTTTTGAAGTACTAATACTATTTTTGAAAATAGTGAAGGTAATTGATATGTTTAAAAGAAAAGTTAAAATTATTAATGTATATATAATTTTTTTATGAAATTATGTATATATCCCATTACCTTAAAAGACTCTTGTGGAATTTACTATTCATAGTTGAGTTGCACGTTTTCACACCTGACTTTTATCCAAACTGTTCAGGAACTGGTTCTATACTATTCACGGATATCTCTCTACGCAGAATGAGAAAAACGGGTCATTTATACAGCTCTCAGACCCTAATGAAATTGGGCATCCCTCTCTTCAACCCCGCCTCTGTCGCCTGCCACCACACCTCCATCGACTGCCACCACCCGAACTGCGCTCTTCAACTACTTATTCGCCAGGTCCAAAGGCGGCAAATTTGTTCTTCGAATCGAAGACGCTGACTTACAGAGATCAACTAAAGAGTCCTAGGAATCAATGCTTCGTGATCTTTCCTGGCTGGGTCTCGATTGAGATGAAGGTTGTGTAACCATTTTGTTTCTTTTTCAAAGTCGATGATGATGATGATTATGATGATTATGATGTTGGTTTCCTTCTATTTTTCCCCTTCTTTTTTCCCTTCAGTTTGTAAAAGGTTTCGAGTGTTTGTTTGATATTTTTTTGTGCTCCTTTTACAGCTAATTTATTGAAGATGTTTCTTATCAGTATGAATTCGAGTG
>CAIGRR010136764.1:0-17037 GCA_903798365.1 Fraxinus sp. 1973-6204 | reverse complement strand
GCTTTTTCCGAGACGAGCCCGAGCCGTCCGAGCCGACGAGCTTTTTTGCCACCCCTACACCCATGTGCACGCATAGTACATGGGCAATTTCGCTAAATTACTTATTGTGAGATTAATTAAGCGATGGTTAAGTGAAATCATGAATCCCAACCATTTTATCTTCTAAATTTTTCTCAAATTTTAGAATTACTATTTTTGTTATTTTTGTTGGATTTAAAGTTGTTTTTACTATTTTCAAAATCAAATCTTATTATGCGTTTCATTGTTAGAATTAAATTTCAATTCTAATTCATTAGTCCACTTTATTACTTGTATGTGATCCGTGCGCTTGAGGTATACAGATTTCATAGCGAACAGGTTTTTGGCGTTGTCGATTACTACTTTAAATGGTTTTAGTTTTAACAATTTTATTTGTTATCTAGTGCCCCACGTGGCCAATCCACCAAAGCTCTTCTTGCCAAGGCCATTCCATCGAAGCTCTTCTTGCCGAGGCCATGTGGCATTCCACGTAGAGTAGGGACCTTCCAAAGTCCATTTAAATCCAACCCATCGAAGCTCACTCTTCTCGAAGCGATTTCGTAAGAATGGCCCTGTCGAAGCCCCTCCGCTAAACCTAAATCTGAGGCCCAAACAAAACTCCTCTATCGAAGTAGCATTTTGAAGCTCAACCATGAAGAGGGACGACCTACATTTGAAGACTCTAAATTTATGAAATCCTATTGGAATGATTGATTTGATCCTTGTAATAAGTTAATTGTCTCTTTTTTTCATCATAGGTCATAGAGTGACTGCTACCTTTTGGGAGCATTTAATACGCCACAAGTTAATTGGGTCAAAATTGATACCTAGTATGAGATGCTTTAGTAAAGAAGATGATGCCACGAGTCCCCCATCCAATTGTCAGTATTTAACATGTAACACTATAAATATTCTCCTATTTTTTTCCATTTGGGGAATAATGCTAAGATATCGACTACAAGTTATATATATATTCTCTCCTATTTAGTTTAATCTTGAGTTACAAAAGTTAGATGATTAATCTTGATCTTTAGCTTGATTTTTGTTGATCGTTCTTTATCGTGCAATCTCGCTCATATATCTTGCCAGTGCCCGAACATATTTATCTCGTGATATCAAGATTCTCCTAAATCTCCCACGTTCAAAGTCGATATATTATTGATTGGTAATCTGTACTCGTCTATACGTGTTGTAATTAGATCACGTGGACACAAGTGGCCCGGTGTCTATTGTCCACGTTAACTGTGCAAAAAACTAGGCCAACAAATTAGCGCCGCCTATGGGAAATGCCACTATAACCACGAACATTCTTGTGAAAAAAGTTTGTCGAAAAATAGCTGGGGCATCCCCCTTAAAAACGGATTTATTCTTGGATAAAAATAAGTGGAAACCCCAAAAGTAGGGAAAAACTTGATAACTTAGCCAAGGAAAAATGAGTTCAGATTGTATTGTAACTCCAAGAGGGTAAGAGAAAACCCAAATGAAGATGTATCACAAGGAGCAGCTCTCAATGGGGTCGACGATGTCCCCCCCCCCTCCCACCATCATAGGTGTGGTACGATGAAGGTAGCTACTCAACTCACCCAGGATATAGCAACCATGGTAGCTAACATGAGAAATATCACCCACCAAAATATGGTTATGCAAGAACTCCTCATGAAAATGCCAGGCCATGGAGGTCCTCAAATTCTCCCTTTTGCACCGTAAAGATACTATTATCCTCTCAAGGATAAAGTACAAAGCCAGAGGGCCTCATCTCCTAAGCGGGGCTAGAGTTGAAAGGGAAGTTGGAGTTGACATCTTCCCAAACTACGCTTCTGGCCGACCCACCGAGGCCCAGGCTGACATAGAGGATACTTTTTCCTGGAATATGAGTCGGAACAAATGCCGCAAAGGTCCGTTAGTGTGTTCGACAGAATTAGTCCCGCGAGAACCATACACATGCCATCTTAGCCACTTCCAGTACCTAGAAATAGGCCACAAGCACCACCTCTTTTAGCCCGACAACCAAAAGAAAGGTAAGGACATGCCCCTCATGTTGTCCCGCCTAGAAATAGTCACCGCATGAGGGAAGAAATGGTAAGGGATCAAGCAGGTCCATCTCATCATGTTCCCAGATATCAAGATGATGAAAAAGAAGACTTGGATGAACCCCAAAGATCTTGTGGCCTTGATGACGACGACGAAAACTCACCTTTTACACAAGAACAAAGGAATGCTCCTGTCCCGAGCCACTATGTGCCACCAAAGATACCAAAGTACTACGAAAAAGGCAACCTGGCTAAACACTTGAACAGTTACAAAACACACATGAGCCTGAGAGACACCACCTCGTCGTCAAAATGTAGAGCCTGTTATCTGACCTTAAGCGGAGCTGTAGAAATTTGGTACAATAGGTTACCCCCGGAGAGTATCAGGAGCTTGCTAGAATTTAAAAGTACGTTCCTAAAACGATTTGATGTAAGGGATGAGAGGCTCTTATCTAGCATTTCTAGGACCGCTTTACGATAAGAATGGTTAATCAAGAGGGGGTGAATTNGACCGCTTTACGATAAGAATGGTTAATCAAGAGGGGGTGAATTTTTTATTAAAACGTTTTCGAGGAATTAATATAAAATTCAAGCAATCAAAGACTAAATAGATAAATTCAAATAATAAGCGCAAATGTAAATGTAATAGGTAAAAGAGGGAGAATGTAAATGATATAATTGTGGAGGTTCGATCCAAATCAATGATCTACGTCCTCTATTATCAAGCTCTCAGGCACGAGCAAGGCCTTTTCACTATGTTGATTGGCTTATGATACAATCCAACCCTTTACAACGCTTTCGATGACTTACAAATAAGGAGCACCGATCCTTATAAAATGTTGAGTTCTACGGGACCTCAACATAACCCACAAATTTAAACGGAACTTGATTTTACAATTTGAAACTTTTCTTTTAATAAATGATATGATCAAATTAAGTACCAAGAGAAAAATGGGCTAACACATTAATAAATAGCAATGAATGAAGCTAAAATGTAAGGTGAACAAAACTTTAATGAGTAGAATGATTTTCAAATGTTAATTCAATCAAAAGTTTTTCAAAGAAAATGATTTGATAAAGATAAATCAATATACTTTTGTTCAATAATATCTCATATAAATGCTGATAAAAGTGTTATATTGAATGTAGGGTGAAATGGAATTTATACAGTCAAAACGTCAAAATTTATAACCAATCGGACGACCACCCGAACGTCCACTTACTGAACCGGATAGCCAAACTAGTCTTTGTGTGTCGAATTCCAAATGGTTAAAAACTTGACCGTTGGACGAACCGAACGTCCGCAAGCCCAACCGAACATCTGCTTGGACAATTTTTTTTCGAATTTCTCTTTCTTGATTATTTTGAAAAGTGTAGGCTTTTGAATGACGTTTTCAATTAATTTTTCAAGGTAAGTGATACTTGTAGTTTAAATATCAATTTGAAATTCTTATCTTTTGAAAAATAATTTTTACGTAGGAGTTTTTATGAAATAATTTTTTTCGTGCATAAATATTCAGCTTTTGGGCATTTAGTGATTCATAGCTAAGGATTAAAACATTTTTCCTTTACATATGAATCCAAAGTATCTAAGTCTAATATCTTCAAACTGTATTTGACATGAATGCTTGATTTGTTCTCGTCTTTGATTGATTTAACGTGAATGCTCGACTTCTATCTTGATTTTCTTTGATTGTAAATTATGAGTCTTTTGGTAGCGATCTTTTTGTCTCCAGTTGATTAATATGGCCACAGTAGTTATAAAGACTTGGACTCAATTGTTAGAGAGTAAAAAATGATTTGTTATAATCAAAACATGAGATCAACTATTAAACTATATATCAACAGAGATGACATACTGCGTACAAGTCATTGACCGAGATGTACTATCCATACTAGGGACTGGTTAAACATGAACACCTTCTTTTGGAGAGATGTGTAGAAGTAGGACATCACTAAGCACGACGCTCTACTGAAAATGATAAGACGTGAGATTGTCAATGAAGAGTTGATTATTCACCAAAATAGAGCCAGCAAATGTTTTCTCACCTAATAGACCACCAATGGAACTAGTTTGGTAATGAAATCGTTCCCAATTCTGGGCAATCACTTGTCATAGCCATAGTGAACGCAGTATCCACATTGGCTTACAAAGATGTAATCACCGAAATCAACATGCGACAAATCAAATCTGGACAAAGGGCCCTCCAAGAAGAAGAGGTCGAGGGCAGAGTTTGGAACTTAGAGATAGGCCGAACACCTCTCAATATTGTACTTATCATCATTCTTACAGTCATGATACAACATACTGTAGAGACATAGCCCAACACCCTATGAAAATGAACACTCGAAACGACCTAAGAAATGATCTCCATCCTACGAACACCCCCCCACCTAGGCAGGATCAAAGGCCTAGACGTGAATATGCTAAACCCCCCATCGAGAGTCATCCCCACAGCAAAGGATGAAGCACGATAGAGAAAGGCCTAGGGAAGGACAACGACAACGTAGGGACCCCCCGATTAACATGAAAGACGCTCATATCCACGAAATCATACGAATTTTGAAGGACCTTACGTTGAGGGCAATACAAGGAATTTACAAAGAGAAGCCAATGACCCCCCCAATGACCTACATAGTAGATAATCGTTCCCTAAAATGGCAACTACTACCCATTGCTTTCACCTAGGAAAATGCTGGGGCGTTCACTTCCCTCATTGTGACACCCTCGTGGTAAGGGCTGTTGTGACTCGTAATGGGTTGAAACGGATGCTATTGGACAATGGTAGCTCCGTCAACATCCTTTTTGGAGCCACTTTTGACAAGATGATTATCGATCACGAACTAACTCCTACAGCACCCCCTTTTACGGCTTCATAGGCCATAGCATCATCCCATGGGGAAAATAACTCTTGTAGGGAAAATAGGAGAGCCATCGCAGACAGCTTCAAACTTCATGAAATTCTTGGTAGTGGATAACATGTCAGCTTACCATGAGGTGCTAGGTAGACCCCACTCTAAAAGACCTATGGGTCGTCGCCTTCAATCATTACCTATGCATGAAATTCCCTACCCAGCATGGGACTGCCACAGCTAGGGGTGACCAAAGAGAAGTGCATGAATGCTACCTGAACTCGATAAGGAAGGTCGAACCCATGGATGTCAATGTGGTACTAATAGATGTTGACATAATAGATGCTCTATGAGGACAAAATTCTGGAAAAGACATTGAGATGACGAATGCCTACGAGCAATGGGTTATGCTCGATGAACTGGACCCTCGTGTTATTGAGTCTGAGTCTCAAATAGCCCTAATAGATGAGCTATAAAGTTTTTCGGTGGATCTTCAAGATCCTACCAAGGCATTACATGCGGGAAAAGGCATGCCATCGGAGGCCAAAGAAAGACTCAAAGACTTTTTGTGTACAAATCTTAAAGTCTTTGTGTGGAGGCATGAGGACATGGCAGACATTGACCCTAATGTCAGTTATCACTACCTAAAAATTGATCCTACGATTGCCTCTCATAGACAGAAAAGAATGACTCTCAACCCAAAGAGATATGAGGCCCTGAAGGAGGAAGTGTAAAAGCTGATAAGAATGGCTTCATTAGGGAGGCCATATACTCGAAATGGGTCTCAAACCCGATTTTAGTAAAAAACATGGTAAATGGAGAATGTGCATCAAATTTTCCAACCTCAACTAAACTTGTCCTAAGAACAATTTTCCTTTTCCAAGGATAGACCAACTTGTGGACTCCACTGTCGGGTATGAGCTTTTGAGCTTTATAGATGCTTACTTAGGCTATAATTAAATCCCCATGCACCCAACAAACGAGGAAAACGCCTCTTTCATCATTGACAATGGCCTTTTTGTTACAAGATAATGACTTTCGAGCTGAAAAAAGTCAGTGACACCTATCAGAGGCCTGTTAACAGAATGTTTATCAACCTCATTTGCAAAACAATGGAGGTTTACATGAATGACATGCTTGTGAAAAGCTTAAAGGTAGATGACCATGTAATGCACTTGGGTGAAACTTTCCAAATTCTACGGAGGTACAAAATGAGGTTGAACCCCTTTAAATGTGTATTCGGTGTTGCCTATGGTAAATTCCTTGAATACATAGTCAACCAGAGGGACATAGAAGCTAACCTAAAAAAAAAAATTCGAGCACTAATCGAGATGAGGTCCCCTTAAAGGACGTGTGGCGACTGTAAGCCGTTTTGTTTCGATGACCACCGACAAATGCCTTCTTTTCTTTAAGATCTTAAAACGAGGTAAGAAGTTCCAATAGACAAGGAGTATGAAGAGGCCTTCTAGGGACTGAAAAAACTCCTAGGGCAGGTTCTCTTCTTCTCAAAACCTTAGTCTAGAGAGGCCCTTGTAACTCTATTTAGCCTATCCAATGGAGATATTAGCACGGTTCTCGTAAAAGAAAAAGTACCCTCCAGTTTCATGTTTACTACATAAGCAAGACACTCTTGGTGGTCGAAACCCGCTATCCTGATATGAAAAAATTAGCTCTAGCCTCGATCACTGTATAGAAAATTGAGGCCATACTTCCATCTCACACAATGCTCTTGTTAACCAACTTCTCGCTCAAGTAAGTGCTTTAGAACTTGGTACATCGGGAAGGTTGTGGAAATAGACAGTTGAGTTCAGCAAGTTTGATATTGTTTTTAAAATAAGAACTGCCATCAAAGGCTAGGCTTTCGCGAAATTCATGGTGGAATTTACTAACATCCTAGAGATAGAAGAAAAAATGGAGCCCGCAGAACCTCTCCCGTAGAACTTGTTTGTGGATGGTTCATCTAGAGAAACATGTTCAGGAGCGGGTGTGGTCCTAGTTAGCCCCGGGGGACATAAGTTCAACTACGTAGTGAGGTTCAAGTTCAAGGCTACCAACAACGTGGCTGAATATGATGCACTACTAATTGGTTTGAGGTTGACTAAAGAAATGTAAATGAAGAGGTTGCTCATTAACAGTAACTCGAGCTAATAGTTAGTTAGGTTAATGAAAACTTCACAGCAAGGGACATGGGCATGGCCACGTACCTTAAATTGGTGATGGATGTACTCCGATCTCTAGAAAAATTCGAGTTAGCCCAAATCCCGCGAGTTCAAAATGCCTACATTGATGTTTTGTCCAAGCTGACTAGTAGCAAAGACTCGAAACTACTAACGATTGGGCTGATAGAACACATCTCAGAACCTTCCATTATTTAAGGAAAAGAGATAATGTGGGTAGAATGAACGCCTACATAGATGCAACCTATAATAGCTTTCCTTAAAGATCAAGTCCTTCTCGACAACAAAGAAGAAGCCTACAAACTTGGGAGAATGGCGGCCCACTTTGTATTCCAGGATTACAAGCTCTTCAAAAGAGGTTTTTCCTCACACTTCCTTTGATGCGTCGGAGGAGAGGAACATCCTCCATGAAATTGATAAGGGAGTTTGCGAAAACCACACCGGAGGACTCGTGTTGGAACAAAAAGCAATACGGTAGGGTACTATTAGCCCACTCTGGAAAAAATGTGATCAATTTGTGAAAGCGCGATAAGTGTCAACGGTTTTCTCCTATCCAAAGACAACCATCCCAAGAACTAATTGTAGTATCCAGCCCATTGTCGTTTGCCAAATGGAAAATTGACCTTATAGGCCCTTTACCCAAGGGTAAAGGTAGTGTAAACTTTGCTATAATTGCCATCAATTACTTCACAAAATGGGTTGAAGCCGACCCTGGGAAATTGACCTTATAGGCCTTTACCCACGAGTATAGGTAGTGCAAACTTTGCTATAATTACCATCGATTATTTCACAAAATAGGTTAAAGTCGAACCTCGGCCAGAATTACGGAAGACAACACTCCCAAGTTCTTGTGGAAGAA
Organism: Fraxinus sp. 1973-6204; assembly: GCA_903798365.1. Classification (NCBI taxonomy): domain Eukaryota; kingdom Viridiplantae; phylum Streptophyta; class Magnoliopsida; order Lamiales; family Oleaceae; genus Fraxinus; species Fraxinus sp. 1973-6204. The sequence continues at coordinate 9,100 of CAIGRR010136764.1, read as the reverse complement.
TATTATATGCAAGTTCGGAATTTCCCATTCAATTGTCTCAGTTCGATAACAAAAAGGTCAGACACCTGTGTGAGGAGCATTTTCCAACACCTCATCATCCCCAGGCAAATAGACAACTAGAGGTAGTAAACAAAATCATCAAGTATACTTTGAAAGGAAAACTTGACACCTCTAAGGGAGCACGGGTCAATGAACTACCATAAGTATTGTGGGCAATCCAGACTACAAGCCGAACCCCAATTGAAGAAACCTCTTTCTCAATGGCTTATGATGCTAAAGCAATGAGTCAAGTGAAAGTCGAATTACCCTATTCCCATCGATTGCAATTCAATGAAACATCCAACAACGAGTTGAGAAGATGCGAGCTCAATTTTCTCGATGAAAGGATAGATGAATCCCAAGTGAAACTAGTTGCATATCAAAGGAAGATGATCCGTTACTACAATGCTAGAGTTAAGAAAAGGTCCTTCTGGATAAGTGACCTGGTGATTCGGAGAGTTTTCTATCCTCAAAAGAACCAACGGTAGGTTCATTGGGTCCAAATTGGGGAGGTCCATACTGCATCAAAGAAGAGCTACGACTTGGCACTTATTGGATAGAAGACGTGGATGGGAAAACGCAGTCTCGCATGCGGAACATCGAGCATCGTAGAATATACTACCAGTGAATGGGTTTTATAGCTGGGGGATCTTTCCTATCTCTTGTAAACATTTCGAAGTGGTTCAATAAAAGTACGCATTGTTTAAAAGATCTAAAGCACAAGCTTCCCATGACGAAGCTGAACGTCATGGGAGAAGCCCCTATATGGATGAAACATCGACTATGTATGGAAGCATGGGCGCCTCAAAGAAGACGATCAAATCCTAAAGGGGATTACCTCATTGGTCTTCCGAGATAAAGCTAGACTTCATGGGAGAAACTCCTACATGGATAAACCATCCACAATGTATGGAAGTGTGGCCTCTCGGAGGAGAGGATCAAATCCAAAAAGGGATTACCTCATTGGTCTTCCGAGGCTTACAACACAAGTCTCCTTGGACGAAGCTGAACGTTATGGGAGAAGCCCCTAAATGGATGAATCATCCACCATGTATGGAAGAATGGGCGTTTCGAAGGAGATGATCAGATCCTAAAAGGGATTACTCCATTGGTCTTTCGAGGCATACAATAAAAGCTTTCCATGACGAAACTGGACATCATGGGAGAAGTCCCTACATAGATAAATCATCCACCATGTATGGAAGCGTGGGCACCCGGGAGGAGAGGTTCAGATCCCGAAAGGGATTACCTCATTGGTCCTCCAAGGCGTAAGCACAAGCCTCCCATAACAAAGCTGAACATTTGGGGAGTAGTAGAAACAATATTGAAAAATGGGTTTGAAGTCCCATGTATGCTCAAAATTAATCACGTTTTAAATATTTAAAAGATCATTCGTCTTTGAAAGGTCATCATATTTACTTCAGTTTAACTTGCAAGTTATATTGTTTAAGTTGAATTGTATTTGTTATGCACATTATTGAAGTCCTAATTTAATTAGCGAAAACAAGAAAATAGATAAACATGTTCTCATTGATAAATAAATTTTTACAATGGAAGGCCTTAGCCATTACATAAATAAAATAAAAAATCCTAAACTATGCCAGAGGTGGCAGAGAGTTGGATGCCTCTGTAGTAGGCGCTTCAACAATTTTTGCTTTTTGTCTTGAAGCTTCGTCCTCGAGAGCACCCTCTTGGTCAACTTCTGTACCTTCAGCTTCGATTGCATCATCAGCTAGGGTTTGAGACACCTACTCTAAAAACTATATTTTCAGTTCAGAAGCATTGAGTTTTGGGTAAAGCTCTGCTACCCTGTCTACTACCTCAACATATGCAAACCTCTTCCAATAGGCGTCGAAGTGCCAATACTCTTCTGTCAAGTAGAAGTTGGCAATGTAGTCCTTCACCGCCTTCTTACCTATCTTCTGAGTACCAAGCCTTAGCCTGCTCAGCCTCTTGCACATAGTGCCGTATTTGGGTCTCCAAAAACCCATTTGCATCCTTGAGCCAAGCATTTTGGCCTTATCTAGAGCTTTGACTGTTAGCTTTCGATGATTGTTTGATGTTTCTACTTTCTTGTCAAGGAAGCCACTTCACACTAGGATTCGAGGACTTCTCTCTCAGAGATTCGATCTCCGCTAAGGTAGAATCCAACTTAGCTACTTCTTCAGTATGTTAGTCCTCAGCTCTTCAGTCTCAGCTTTTATTTTCTTCATTTCTTCCTCTATTGAGGATAACTTTCCAATCGACTCCCGGTTGCACGTCTGAACATCCTTCAGTACTTCTTAGCATTCCAAGGCAACCTCAAAGGCTTTGGCACTTAGGCTAACCAAGGTAGCCTTCCATCTACTACATCACAGGTGGAGACATAGTTCTGGCACCTATGAGTACAAAACTTGTAAAAATCTGCAGTAGCACCATGGACCTCAGATGACAGCATGTCCATTACTGTTGGGCTAATCTTCTTATTTTACCTAGCCAAGAATCTTCCAGACTTTCCAGGGGTCCTCGTCATGGAGCTTCTTCACAGCCTCAGAGGTCTGCTCTACCTCCTTTGCAACCTCTTTACTGACCTTTCGAGCCTTGTAGGCCTTAGCAGTAGTAAAATGAGATTTCATCAACTTCAGAGGTAGCAGAGGTGGGGTCTGTTTCTCCATTGGGATAATGGTTGTTTAGAACTACCCAAAAGCAAGACTAGTGCTATGGAAAAAATTTCTTTTCTTTCAGGGCTCCTTCACCTTTCCCTTGCCCTGATCAACCTTTAGTCCCTTCATCCCCACTTTTCTCTGCATGTTCTTTGCTGAGGAGTTCTAACTTTTCCCTGACATGCTTGTTACCTCCGGAGGAGGGCTTCAAAGCCCTGGAGCTTTCTATAGAAGTTGCTCTCAATATAGAACCTATGTCAGGGATGGGGTACTTCTTCCTCCCATCCTACCTTGTAATCGATGGGACCTTCACTCATAGCCCAAAAGCCTGCATACGATCTCCCAAACGTGGCCTGCTCCCCAACCCTAGAAATGGTTACCCTCTCACTACTAGCACTACACGCAGAAGCCATGGTAATTGAAAAATATGGAATGAAGGATGGGAAGATAGAGAAATTATAGAGGAATTATCTAAATGAAAAGAAGCTCTAGGAATGTGACGTCATCGGAGAATAGAAGTAACTGGAAAAGATTTGTAATTGCTGGAGAAATTTGGAGATTTTCGCAAAGGTAAAAATTAATACAATGGCATGATTCTGGCTTTTATATGAAGAGAGGATGAAGCTCAGCCATTGGATCTAGATCTACTTCATCTGAAGAGTTTATTTTTAATTGCATTTGAGGTGTTGAATTCAAACGATTTTCTTTATTAACTCTTTAGATTGATGCGCGCATCTTACGCATGAGCCTCAGCGCGTTATACTCAAAATACAAAAACGTGGCTATCATTGCACATTCAATAGGTAACGGTTGATGTGTATTGGAAGTAAAAACGCTTCAGTTGTCTTTTCTTGGTAATGTACAAAAATATAAAATCATTGGCACTATTACCAAAAGCATGCTTTATTTCAATTAAGGAGCCTGGTAGTTTAGCATTTTCGTGCATCGGCTCACCAAACAAATTTTAGCTATCTTAATTAAGGAGCCTCGATAGTTCAACATTTACCCGTTTCAGTTCAGGAAACAAATTTTAGCTATCTCAATTAAGGAGCCTCAACAATTTAGCGTTTCCCTACTTCGGTTCACTAAACAAATTTCAGCTAATTCAATTAAGGAGCCTCGACAGTTCTGTATTTCCTGCTTCAGCTCACCAAACAAATTTCAGCAGTTTACACTACATAAAGATAAGACAACATGCAAGAATCAGGTTCAACTTCGAACTCCAACTATAATATCAATATCTATACTTGGATTTGGGAGACTATTGTGTTGGTCGAAAACCTAATCATGATAGGAAAACATGCTTTAAAGAAATTTCTCTCAAGACAGAAGTTCACCTATGACATTAATAACCATACATTGACTTTGGGGACTATTGTTACGCTTTGCCATTTGGTGCCCCATGTGGCCGATCCACCGAAACTCTTCTTCCTAAGGCCATGTGACATCCCACGTGAAGTAGGACCTTCCAAAGTCCATTTAAATCCAATCCACCAAAGCTCTCTCTTATCGAAATGGTTTAATGAAAATGGCCCTGCTGAAACCCCTATGTTGAACCTAAATCTGAGGCCCAAACGAAGCTCCTCTGTCAAAGTAGTAAGGTGTAATGAAGTCAAATCCAAATGCTCAATTATGACAAGTGACGATTTACATTTGAAGATCCTGGATTTATGAAATCATGTTGGAATGATTGATTTGACCATTGTAATAAGTAAAATGTCTCTTCTCTCAACATAGGTCATAGGGTGGCTGCTCCCTTTTTGAAAGTATTTAATGCACCACAAGCTAATTGGGTCAAAATTGATACCTATGATGAGAAGTTTCGATAAAGGGAATGAGGCCACGTGTCCCCTCACCCAATGGCTTAAGATTTATTATTATTATTATTATTATTATCCAGTCTTGGATTTGCCCCTACTTTCCGCGTCCCTCCCTCTATTAAGAGCCTGTTTGGTAGAGATTAAAATCGGATTAAAATTGAAAAATTAGTCGTTATTGTTGACTTTTATTAGACGGGTGGAACCCAATAACGGTCATATTTTCAATTTTAATTGGATTTTAATTGTTACCAAACAGGCTCTAAGTATATGTATGTGTGTGTTACTAATTCATTCCTTGAAAGTTCTTAATAGTTTTTCAAATATCAGGATTTTTAAAATTTAATTAGAGGGTGTTTGGTAGAGATTAAAATCAGATTAAAATTGAAAATATAGCCGTTATTGTTGACTTTTATTAGACGGGTGGAACCCAATAACGGTCATATTTTCAATTTTAATTGGATTTTAATTGTTACCAAACAGACCCTAAATATTTTAAAGTAGATGCTCTAGACAGGCAGACAAATTTTTATTTCAACACTAACTCTACACATCATAATATCTCTACATTAATCTATATTTACATTCAGAATGAAGATTTATTCTACTGGCTTTTGTATATAGAATTCTTCACGTGCGCTAAGTGGCCAAGTCACCAAAATTAAATAAAAAGAAGGCACTATTGAGGCTGCTCTTGCAATTTTTTTATTATGCGAACAAACAATAATAGATAACTTTTGAATTTCGGGGATCTATTTTAAAAGGTAAAACTTGTGAAGAAGGGCAGTCCATGCTCTAAAATGTTATTTTACCCTTAGCATGTCACTGTAAGATGGTAACTTATTTAGAATGCAAATCTTGAAATCTAATTACTTAGTTGAAATTTAAATGGGTTGAATTGTTATTTTGAGTTTGTCTGTGATAATATCCTATTAAGTTTCATGTTTCATCTTAAAATGTCAATTTCATTGAGAGTATTGCTCAAACCCTTATACATCGTTACCTTTTATGATGGAAATCTAAAAGTCAATACCTCGTTTATCCTTAACAATAATGACATGGTCTAAAGAATTCAATTCCGAGGTCTCTAGTTTGTACACATCTCCTGTTTCACCTATCCCACTTGGATTTAATAGCCATCAGTGGCATCAAAAAGGTTGAACTGAATCATTCACAGAGGCTGCTGTTGCTCTGCTATAAATATGGCCTTTTCCTTTTAGGTTTTCCATTCCTCATCTACTCTATTTATTCATAATCTTGTATTCTGGTACTTTTTTTTCTTTTCTCCTTTAAGAATTGGAATTGTCTGAAATTATGGCTTGTTATAGCCTCTTGTTCTCTTTGATATTGCTATTGGCTGCAGTTTGTTATGGCCAAGATGCTTTTGTCTGCTCAAGAGCAACCTATTACGGTAGCCCCGACTGCCTAGGAACTGCAAGTATGTCATATGATACCTCTATCGCACGTTTAGTGCTCAATGCTACTCGACTATATCATTGACAAGTCTTAGTATTTTTTTTACACGATACTGTCGAGTTCTATTCGACTCCCTTAACCAAATATTCTATTAATGCATTAGATAGTAAATATAGTAGATTATATTACTTTTGTGTGAATATATCTAATTCAAATTGGTTTCTCATAATTTTACTAGCCGGAGCTTGTGGTTTTGGTGAATATGGAAAGATTGTCTACAATGGTGAAGTCACTGGAGTGTCTAGGCTTTACAGGCACGGAGCTGGTTGCGGCGCTTGTTATCAAGTAAGGCATTTTATTATTTGCAAAAAATGTTCACGCATGCTTTGTGATATCACTAGGTGGTGAAGTGATGAGGAGCTAGCCCCTGTTTGGGCCATATTTTTTTTTCATTCTTATTATTTTACTCATTTTTAACCACACATTCTTTAATAAAATAATATTTTCCATCACATCAATAACTTTTCCTTCTTTTTCAACCACATATTCCCCATCACATCAACCAAAATAATGCATTCTTTTGAAAATAATGTGCACCAAACGGGGGCTTAAAGTGTCGCAAAATCGTGCCTTTTAAAATTTTATGTAGCATTTACTTTTTACCATCCAATCCACCTCCTTTGTAGACTTAGGGGTCGTTTGACATGACTTTTGATATTTAAAAGTTATTTTTGGACCCCGTTTGACTAATTTTATAAAAGTGATTCTCGTAGTTAGAAGAATTTTTAGAGGAAGTTGGTTCAATGTAACTTTCTCTAAAAGTACTTTCGGAATTGGAAGTGCTTTTAAAAATTAGTTTCGAACAAAAATTAAAGTAACTTTCTTCAAAAAAAATTCTACAAAAAGCAAAAGTGAAAGTCATGCAAAACAACCCTTTATCGAAGTCGTGCCTGGTGATTATATTGTTATGCTTCTTATTCCATGCCAAATTTTTGCCAATTATTTAACGTATACGCAAAAAGCAGAACTAGAGAAGTTAAGTGCCACGCAAAAGCTAGGAAGGGCCAAGTTCGCGACATTACGTAAGGAAATTTCAGCCAACGACAGTTGAATTTAAGCCCCTGTTGATGATGAGAATTGGAGGAAAATGATATTTTGAATATTGATTTTTTGAAGAATATGTTGTTAAAAAGTAGAAAAAAAATTTGTGTTTACGTGCTAAGTATTTATTGTGTGAATGAACGGTTGAAAATGAGTATGAAAAATAAAGAATTTTAATTTAAAAAGAGCCAAACATGAGCTAGAAGAACACAAACTCTCCTCCAATATATTAAAAATGGAGAAGAAAAAGGCATAAATTGCATTTTTTTTTAGCTTATGCTTATTTACTCCCATAAGTTGATGGCTAGTTTTCAATGACTCAATTGATCAGGTAAGGTGCAATATCCCAACACTCTGCAGCGAGGAGGGAACGAGGGTAGTGGTAACGGATTATGGCGAGGGAGACAGAACAGACTTCATACTGAGTACACGTGGCTATGCAAAATTGGCTCGACCCGACATGGCAGCAGAACTATTTGCATATGGCGTAGTTGATATCGAATATAGAAGAATTCCATGTCATTACGGTCGTAATCTTCTGCTGAAAGTCCATGAGAATAGCAAGTACCCTCTGTACTTGGCCATTGTACCATTGTACAAAGGGGGAATTTATGATATCATTGCACTTGAAGTTTGGCAGGTATTAGTCTTACTATCTGTTTGAGTCACATTATAATTTTCATCATCATTCTTCTACTTATTTTTAACTACACATTCTTCAATAAAATATATTTTTCATCACATCAATAATTTTTTCTTATTTTTCAACCACATATTTACCATCACATCACCGAAAAAATGTATTTTTTCCATTTTGATTTGCATCAAACAGGGGCTTAACAAAACAATTGTTTTGGGGAATTTACAAAAATCTCATGCTTGTTAATTAAAAAATACATAATTTTGATGACGCTTACAAAAATGACCAAATTTAGTACTAAATTTTCTATCATATCTTTAATGAAAAATAAAGTAATTTTTTTTTTTTTTTGTCATGAATTTCGAGAAGAAGAAATAGTTTTCACGAGAAGTTAAAATGATATTTTCGACGTTTTAAAAGTTATCGATATTTGAACTCAATTTATCTTGATATTTCATTCGTCTAGAAATAAATATATAAGGTTATATGTCAAAATCTTATTAGCCAACAAATTTTTTAATAATATGCACATTTTTGTTTTTAGTTTGAAATTATAAATTGTTAGCAAGAATATTTTGGTCTAAAATACTGCAAAATGGACACTGAACAAAATTTGGACATTTTTACAAATGACCATGTGAAAATGAACATTTCTTTTGATTTCCTCAATTGTTTTTATTAACAAAAGATTTACTTGCTAAAAAAGTAACTTCTAAACTCAGCCAAACATACAACTCTATGTGCAATTCCATTATGATCGTGGTCATTGACAATGTTGTAAAATTTTTTGTTAATTTCGCAAAGGAGGATCACGAGGAATGGAGGCCAATGCGCAGGGCATATGGAACAGTATTCGACATTCTGAACCCACCAAGGGGGGCTCTTAGATTCAGATTTCAGGTGGCGATCGAGGCCAACGTAGAAGTGAAGTGGGTGCAGTTAGACAGTGCCATTCCCAATGAATGGGTGGCTGGGATTGCATACGACACTTCCTTTCAGCTTGACTAGTTAAGCTCCAAAATAACCTACCAATACATAACATCAATAATATCTATGAAGAAATGTTATGGGTGCATAATTTTTATCCAAAATGGTTTATACAACACTCACATGGGGTGGGTCCCACATTCACAGGGGGTGGACCCCCACAAAAATGTGGGACTCACCCTATGTGAGTGTTATGTGAACCATTATGGATAAAAATTATGTACCGCTAGACTTATCCATATCTATGTATCTATAAGCTCGACTACATGGTATCTAGTGTTTATTCTAGAAGTTTGTAGCAGTGCCCCTATTAATGCTTTCCTAGAATGTTTAGTGAAGTACTCTCTGTGCACTTTATTTGCAACATAATAAAAAACGACTGTGTGTTTAGTAGTATTCTGGGAAGACAACCAATACATGCCCTCTCTTTTCCCAAATTGATGCAGGGGAAGCTTATA
>CAIGRR010136731.1:0-10598 GCA_903798365.1 Fraxinus sp. 1973-6204 | reverse complement strand
TATTTTTGAAGCCGTCATATTAAAAACAGAATTCCACTCGAAAGAAATTCGCATCTTGCATAATTGCATTGATATTTTATTATATGATCAAAATATAAATTGTTTGACTCGAACTCGAACTCAGGCTATTTAAGCCACTGTTTGGTGCATATTTTTGCTTCAAGAATACATTTTTTGATTAATGTGATGAGAAATATGTGGTTGAAAAAGAAAAAAAAATATTATTGTTGTGATGAAAAATATTTTTTTATTGAAAAATGTATAATTGAAAATAAATAGAAGAATGAGAATAAAAAAAAAATAATGTGACTGAAGCAGGGGGTAACATTTGACACAAAAAATCTAAAGAGGTCATTTAAAGAACAAATAGCATTTGAAATTTGTTTGGTACTGTCCAGCCACAATCACATGGTCACCGTAGAAGTAGTAAAAAAACACATTGATTTTCTGTCCAGGACACAAATAATAATGTCTCCTTCAATCATTTTACATGTACGTGACATTTGACAGTTTTTCTTTTCTTTTCTTTTTTATGATAGATTATACCAAAAAAAAAAAACAAAAAAAAAGTTGAAATAGTCAATACATTATTGCCACCTCATTATCGGTACATTTTATCTGTACAAGGAGTTTAATTTAAGGGATATGCTATAAGTACATAGGGGAGTGCCATAACGGTGTCCATAATGGGCACATGGCACCCCCCTCATTATCGGTACATTTTATCTGACATTATTGCCACCTCATTATCGGTACATTTTATCTGACATGATTTGCCACGTACACAATTCGTTTGTCACATGAATTGTTACATTAGGTATGACAGATAAAATTTAATTCATGTACGATTTTGATACGAATGATGAAGCTCATGTACCATTCATGTAATTAACTTGCAAAGTATCGACCAAATTACTACACGGATAGTACCTTGAGGACCATAATAGCAATATTCCCAATAAAATTTTAGGAAACCTTTAAATTTCCACGGCGGTCCTACTTGTCAAATTTTGTAACCCTAATGACCAAATAATTGTTCCCACTTTCGAATACAATCGTTGTGAGTATACCTTTTACTTTTTTGGATGAATATCCAAACTTGATGGATTTTATAAAATAATGTTATTAGTAGAAATAGAATATCAGTTTAGATGGTCACACTCGATAGTTTCAATTAAATAGCATGCAATTGTCATCTAAACCCCGGTTTGTTGGCCATTATTTTCAAAAAAAAAAATAAGGGTATGTTCTCTTTATCATTTTCAAGCAGTTTTTTATTTTCGATTTTTTAAAATGGTAAAATCGCATTCTCTTTCCTATTTTTGAAAACACGTTTTGGAAAATAAGTTAAAAATTTACGAAGAAAACCCAAAACGACAAATTTGTGGTTTTGGGTATTTTCAGTTATAATCAAATCAAAATTTTCAAATGCGTTTTGAGTATTTTCAAAATGTCAAAAAGAACATATTTTCAATAATTTCAAAATAGACACTCAAAACACAAAATCCAAAATGAATTCAAAACTCAAAATACAAAACTGAAATACAAAGAGAATATCCCCTAATGTTTTGAAAAATGATTTTTAGGAGAATGTATGGTTAAAAAAGTAGGGAAAAATTTTAGACTTACGTGTAACATATTTTATTATGTGAATGTATTGTTAACAAATAAGTATGTAAAAAGAGTTTAAAAATAATAATTGTCAAACAGAGGCTATATTGATATTTGATATTAACCCATGTTTGGTAGAAATTATAATTCAAATTTTAATCTAAATTAAAATAAAAAAACTTCTTTTAACCACATATTGAATGAAATTCAGAATCTTTTAACCACACATCTCATCAACTTTTATTAAAATTTGATTTTAATGTAAACCGAGCTTAGTAGTGCTGAATATCCTTGCTTATTTTATAAATACAGCTTTTATTCTCAAGATTTTAAATCAGTCGGCCACTTGACTTTCCTGTGTATTTTGCCTTTATCGACCGCTTTGAATGGCCAGCCCACGCCACCATCATTGCACAAATCCCCACAGGCCCATACCACAAGCAACTGTATTCACTACCACACCATATTCCGTATTGATGTAATGTCTTTGCTAACATTCACACACTACCATAGTATGTATACATCAATCAAAATCAAATATTAAACATTATTCTTCTCTCTGATCTTAAACTCAAAAATACACACAAACGCACTGACAAACTACCTGTATGATTTGACTTTTACATTTTATTAATTTTTATAAAAAATTACTTAAAATTTGATTTATCCTCTACTTGATAGAGATTAAAATCATTTTTTCTTAGTAAATTTTAATGAAAATTGTTGGGATTTATGTTTGAAAAGTTATAAATCATATGAAATGTGTGATTAAAATTAATTATTGATTTTAACTTTAATTTTAATCAGATTTTTTAACAGTATCAAACAAGGGTTTAATGTAAACGAAATATGGACTAAGTAAACTCTAGGATACAGTTAGTATACACTAACGAAATTTTTGAAGTCGATTATTTTGTAAGAAGTGATTTTTATTTTTATTTTTTGTATAATTAAAAAGTAAGGAAAAAATGATACATGCAAAATTACTTTTTTGAGAGTGAATTTGAAGAAAAATGAGTTTTATTTATGCACTAAACAAGGGCTAAACATCACAATTGTACAAAAATCACTCGTGTTTCATAAGTATTTACTAATAGTTTTATTTATAAGAAGATAAAATGAGTGAATGATAAGTGAATAATACTTGTGAGTTCCATTAAAAACCTACATAATATATAATTTGACTTTTTTAAATATTTATAAACACTTGTCAAACATTTCGTCTTAAAATAATGAGTAATGTTATTTAATTTCACCGCAGTTACAACCTCAGTTTAAATTAAATGACGTTAGATGATATGTTAATGAATTGTGATCATTTAACGCCACATTAACACTAATCAAACTGGGGTTGCAACCCCAACCCCAACCCCAACCCCAGTGAAACTATATATTATTACTCTAAAATAATTACTGTACATGTTTGATGAACGAAATTAAACAATACATACTTCTCTAAAGGGCTAACTTCAATCCACTAAAAACTCAGTAAGAAAAAATACCAGAAAAATACATCTTTGCTGCAAGATCTCAATTTGCTCTTAGAGCTTATGAATCGAATTTTATTTTTACAGACACTGTCCAATAATAAAGTAGAATATTAGACCAAGTACTTATTACTAAACAAAATTGAACATCACTAATCACGAAATTTTATCTTTTTTCTTTTTTAAATAAAGATCCCTTCTAACATAGATTTTCACAATTTTCATTTGCATTTGCATGATCAGTCAGTCAGCCAGTCAGCAGTCCAATTATTCTTCACTTGTCTGAATTCTGAGTTCTGACCACTCCACAAACAAACACCAACAAGAAAACAGAACACCCATTACTCAATTATTTCACTTCGTTTTTCTTATTTTCTTATTTTCGGCATAATCACTTATGGAGGAAAGACCAGAGACTGAACTAATATCAATACCTGCCACCCCACGCGCGTCGACGCCGGAGATACTGACACCTTCCGGTCAGAGGTCGCCGAGGAAGGAATCCAGCACGGCCAAGTCATGGACTCCGACTTCGTTCATTTCGCCGAGGTTCTTGAGCCCCATTGGGACACCCATGAAGAGGGTTTTGACTAACATGAAGGGGTATTTAGAGGAGGTGGGGCATTTGACGAAGCTGAATCCACAGGATGCTTGGCTTCCCATTACGGAATCACGTAACGGGAATGCACATTATGCGGCTTTTCATAATCTGAATGCAGGTGTGGGATTTCAGGCCTTGGTCTTGCCTGTTGCTTTCTCTTTTCTTGGATGGTATGATACTCAAAACTTGAATTAAATTAAATATTATTCTAGATTGTTTAGGTGCTAAGAACTGAGAGACTTTTTCAAGATGGCCTTAGTTTTGTTCTTTGTTCTTTTGTTACTTTCAGTTCAAATTCAGAAGCTTTTTTTTTTTTTAAGTTCAAAATAATTTCAAGATTGCATTTATGGGTCTTATTTTTTGATTTCTAACTGGTACTAGCATTTACTCTTCATTGTAGTCTAATAGGAGAAGGTAAAGACTGTTTCTTGATACCAGTTATTCTCTTTTCCTTGGTAAACAGATTCAGATTTGACAAGTTTATGCATGTACCCTTTTGGGCTGTCAATCTTAGACTAAGAAAGAGGATTATTTCTAATTTGCCAGCCAGTAATTTATGTTTTACAGATTGTTTAATCATCAAAAATGCAAAAAAAAATTGCACCTTGTGATGTGAAGCTGAATTAGAATGAAACTTTTATCATTCTAGTCAAAGGCCACATGACTTGTAGTCTGAACACACTAATTTATGTTTATCTCCTGTTTAAGAACTGTAATCTAGATAATTTAACAATAAGTTTGTTGCCTCTTTAACATCTTCACCTTTTAGACTTGGTGGTTCGAAATATGAGCCGTGCTATTTGTCCCGAGATTAAATCCCGGGTCAAACCAGTGGCGCCCCCTATTGGAGGGGGGGTCTGCTCACCAATAGGGGGCGCCCTTGACCCGGGATTTAATCCCGAGGCAAGGAGATTTTCCCTCGAAATATATATAGCCATTAAAATGTCGTCTCCTTTTTTTTTAGGCCCTTATCTCAGCGAGAATGACTGATTTTAACCCTTTTATTATGTTGGAGTAATATGTTTGGCCAAAGAGAACAATTTGTTCTAATTTACCAATAAATAAAGTTTGATTAAAAATTCTGATGGTCGTGTGGGTCTGCAGGTGATATTCTTTTTCTCTTTTGCTGATTCTTTTTCCTTATTCTTTCCTAATGTCATCATACATTTGATTTAAACGAAAATAAGAAAGATCCTCCTTTCACCTTTTGCATTTTCCTTTATATTTATAAATCTGCACTTATAATGGACCCTAATTCAATAATTATTTGCTAAGTATCAAGACAGTTGGCTATTGCTTTACACTTGAGTCCAACTTGGGCTGCACTTCCATTTCATGATATTCATTTTCCCTTCCCATGGCTTAAATTTATTGATGGTTACCCAATTTTATTTTTGTTTCAGCATAACCACTAAACTTTATATTTAGTATCACCGTTGCAACTCAATTTGATTTTCTTTCACTGTGGCCTCCAAATTTCATAAAATGTTTTACCATGGCCACTCAATTTCTTTTAACTATTTTCACTAATTTTAGAAAGGGGTAAAATAGAAAATTTGCATTATATATATAATAAATTTTTAAAAAAATAAAAGTTTTTTCTAAAAAAATAGGTTTTTACTTTGTTTTATTTTTCTAAGTAAAATTTTATTTTATTTTCTTTTTTTAAGGAATGTTTTCTTAAAATAAATCTTTATTTTATTTTTCTAAGTAACGTTTTTTTTTTTAAAATAAGTTTTTTTATTTTATTTTTTAAATAATGTTTTTTAAATAAGTTTTTAATTTTTTTTTTGTTTTTTTTTAAATTTATTTTTTATATATAACGTAAAGTTACTGTTTTACCCATTTTAAAATTAGTAAAAGTTAGGTGGTCATGGTGAAATGTTATATAAAATTAGGTGGCTATAGTAATACTAAACCTTTGTTCGAGCCCCATTTCTTTGAAAAAAATGCATTTTTATTTTGATCTCATTTCAACCACACATTTTCAATAAAATGATATTACACATAAACCCAAAACTTTTTCTTATTTATTAATCTCAAATTTCTAATCAATACACTATTCAAAAATGGGGCACAAACAAGCCCTAAGTATAAAGTTAGGTGGCCACAGTGAAACAAAATCAAATTGGGTAGCCATAGTGACATTAAGTATAAAGTTGAGTTGTCATTGGTGGATTTATACCATCTTCCCATTGATGCTTAATTATATCCGTTTAGCACCATCCATTCACGGCCATCCCGTTGGGCTCCATTTTCATAAAAATACATTTCTCTTTTATTTTCAATGACACATTTTTCAATAAAATAATATTACACGTAAACCAAAAATTTTCTTTTATTTTTAAACCACACATTCTCCAAAAATTCACTATTTTAAAACACATTTTCCTCCAAAATTTAATTTTAATGCAGCCCAAATAGTGGCTTACATGTTATCTTCAAA
This sequence comes from Fraxinus sp. 1973-6204, assembly GCA_903798365.1. Lineage (NCBI taxonomy): Eukaryota > Viridiplantae > Streptophyta > Magnoliopsida > Lamiales > Oleaceae > Fraxinus > Fraxinus sp. 1973-6204. Next base: position 4,453 of record CAIGRR010136731.1, on the reverse strand, counting down.
ACTTAAGATCATTGCCTACTGTGATATAATGTTGAAACAACTCGGCTGACAGTTTAAGAAAATAGAGAGGAAGTGAATTTACTTATTTCTCTTATCTTCAACAAAGTTCTTAACTAAGGCTAATCTTCCTGTTAGCAATTTTTTTTATTTATTTTTTAATAAATGACTACATGCTTTAGCAACCAAAGAGTTTACACACTTTATAGACGAGGGGTCGACCTACTATTGAGGGATTCAACTAGTAATTTACTTTTGTTACGTATTTGCATTTGGTAATTTTTGGGCTGCTTATCTTTAGTGAAACTTATGAGATGATAGGAGATCTCGATGTCAACTTCTTTGCCTTGATGAATACTCTTCCTTGATAAGTTTGTTAGGGTAAAATTTGATCCTTCAGAAACCTATATAGTTGTGGTTGCTTTCCTTACTTAATGATGAAAGAAATTCAAACCTTACACAGAACCACAGCTCACTATTGATACGACTATCTATGTTCAACAGATAATTATTTCAATATAATACGTAAGATGCGTATCCTCTCTTATTTTCCATGAATCCAAAATATTTAAGCAATAAAACGCAATTTGACTAGGATGATTTTTCAATTCTAGTTATTTTCTGATGCAGGAGTTGGGGAATAATTTCTTTAATTATAGCCTACATCTGGCAACTATACACACTATGGATTCTAGTTCAGCTACATGAAGCAGTTCCTGGGAAGAGATACAATAGATATATTGAACTAGCAGAAGCAGCCTTTGGTGAGTTCCAAATATAAATTACAATAGCATTAAACATAATGTCCATATACATGTTTTATTTTAGCCTTACGAGCATCGTATAAAGTTATAGCTTTGCATATTTCATGGATTCTAGTGACGAGAAATCCGATTGGAAATGTTACGCGAAAATAAACCTAAAGTTCATGGATATGAATTAAGTGGAATGGATATGAATTAAGTGGAATGAAGATGACATGAAAGACAAAGGTTTAGAAGATAATTTTACTATTCTCTTGTATTATGCCATCCAAAGAATCTGGTGTTTTAATCAAAAGAGCCTATATAGTTTTACTTAGGAATATAGGACAAGTTTTTCCCAATTGTTCACTTGGGGAAATTGAAATTCAATAGAAAAATGTGTGTTACCCCCAAAACTACAACCTTGGGACACTTTTCTCATTGTCATCCAGCATTAATATTACATAGATTTCTGAGTATGCAAAGATCAAAGAATATTTATCGTTACTTTTTTTAATCAGGGGAACGATTGGGCGTCTGGCTTGCTCTTTTCCCCACTGTTTACCTATCAGCAGGGACTGCAACGGCTTTGATTCTTGTGGGAGGGGAGACCATGAAACTGTTCTTTCAGATAGTTTGTGGTCCACTCTGTTCATCAAATCCTCTGACGACTGTTGAGTGGTATTTGGTATTTACGTCCTTGTGCATCGTATTATCCCAGCTTCCGAACCTCAATTCAATTGCCGGACTCTCGCTGGTAGGGGCGGTGACTGCCATCACGTACTCGACCATGGTGTGGTTGCTCTCTGTAAGCCAACCTAGACCACCCACAATTTCGTATCAACCCCTTTCCCTGCCTACGGCAACAGCTTCTGTGTTTTCCGTCTTGAATGCACTCGGTATCATAGCATTTGCATTTAGAGGCCACAATTTAGTCCTCGAAATTCAGGTTCTCTCTCTCTCTTTCTCTCATGCATAAATACACACTCATTTACATTCGCAATGTGCTTGGTGAGAAGCACTGGACAGACTATAAAATACACTATTTTCCATATTAATACTGAGTCGTGTGTTGCAATGTGTACCAAACATGCACTTATTGTTATCGTATGTTCTTTCATCTATAGAAATCATGAATTATATCGCCTGGAACTGATGCAGTTTTCTCAATATTTCAACTAAGAGTTCTTTTCTGTGACATATTTCAGGCAACAATGCCATCGACATTCAAGAATCCAGCTCATGTGCCAATGTGGAAGGGAGCAAAAGTGGCCTATTTCTTCATTGCAATGTGCTTGTTCCCTGTTGCTATTGGAGGGTTTTGGGCTTATGGAAACCTTGTAAGTTTTATCACCTATCTATGAATGGAAGTATTATTTAGCACTGGACAGACTATAAAATACACTATTTTCCATATAAATACTGAGTTGTGTGTTGCAATGTGTACCAAACATGCACTTATTATTATGTATGTTCTTTACATCTATAGAAATCATGAATTATATCGCCTGGAACTGATGCAATTTTCTCAATATCTCAACTAAGAGTTCATTTCTGTGACATATTTCAGGCAACAATGCCATCGACATTCAAGAATCCAGCTCATGTGCCAATGTGGAGGGGAGCAAAAGTGGCCTATTTCTTCATTGCAATGTGCTTGTTCCCTGTTTCTATTGGAGGGTTTTGGGCTTATGGAAACCTTGTAAGTTTATCACCTATCTATGAATGGAAGTATTATTTTAAGGAATAGAATATAATTTGAAATATAAGTATATGAAATGAAGCTGTCACACTGACAGTTATGACATTTTTCTGCATGTTAGTAGAAAATAATGTTAAATTAAACAATGTCCCAGAAGTTAATTTGTCATCAATGGTGAAATATTTTTTTTTTTTTTTTTTGGTGAGGATTAGGCAAATCATGAGATTTCTGTTTCAGTTGGCTTCTTCTTCTCCCTCTAAATCAAAGCTTTCCTTGCTTTGATGGTTTAGTTCTTATTGGTATCCATCATACAAGTCGAATCCTCAATGTGAACATATAAGAAAAACGAATATCTCACTGCACACACCTCATCCATTATGCCCAACAAAATAAATAAAGAGTATTCTCTAAGATCCCTTTCAACTCGTCTTCTAAGCACACTTAACACAGTATCCTTTTTCTATTCCTTGCAGATGCCTTCGGGAGGAATTCTTAACGCGTTATTTGGATTTCATAGTCACGACATCTCGAGAGGCCTTCTTGCAATGACATTTCTGCTAGTTGTGTTTAACTGCTTGAGCAGTTTCCAGATATACTCAATGCCGGTTTTTGACAGTTTTGAAGCCAGTTATACAAGCCGTACCAATCGTCCTTGCTCGATTTGGGTGCGCTCCGGTTTCAGAGTTTTCTATGGATTTGTCAATTTACTTATAGGGGTGGCGCTCCCGTTCCTGTCAAGCCTTGCCGGTTTATTAGGAGGTCTCACCCTTCCGGTCACTTTCGCATACCCNGCTCCCGTTCCTGTCAAGCCTTGCCGGTTTATTAGGAGGTCTCACCCTTCCGGTCACTTTCGCATACCCGTGCTTCATGTGGGTTCTTCTTAAAAAGCCAACAAAGTACAGCTTCAATTGGTACTTCAACTGGATTCTTGGTTGGTTGGGGATTGCATTTAGCTTGGCCTTCTCAATGGGAGGCATTTGGAGTATTGTAAACAGTGGGCTTAAGCTGAAATTTTTCAAGCCAAACTGACGAATGAAGAGTGATAGTCTGGACAATATTAAAAAAAAAAAATGAAGTTAATATCTTGTCCTGTATCTCGTCTAGTACTGCATGCCAAAAGGGTTTCCACTATAGTGTGTTTAAGCAGTATTATCTTATGGGTTTGATCCTGGCTAGCTGATTAAAAACATTGGGATTTTGATTAACAAAAATTTGCATGAATGTTTTATTCTACCAGTTACTTATAGTTGCAATTTGTGTTTATTTTTTCGTTTTTTCAATCAAAGCTCTACTAAATTATCTTGCTTCCTACTGTAATTTCTGCAAATAATAGGGTTCTCTCGTGTAGAAGACGAGCGTCACAGAAATGGAGCTTAAATTTTCTCAAGCTTTTACATGGTACTCCTTACGGGGACACTCATCTTAGTGTGTAGAAAATGAAATTGTTGAGACTACGTAGGTTTTTTTTCTAGTGGGTCATCTAGTTGATCTTTGCATGGTGTAAGAAATGCCCAAGTCTCTCGAGTCACACGATAACGTACAAAGTGATGATCAAATCAAGATATGCTTTTATGTCGAGTAGGAACAAGTGGCTCCAATAATGTCAAAGAAAGATTGGCTTATAGCCTTTTGAGGAATCGATGCGCGAAAAGATGAAAGTAAACGTGAAGTTAGAGCTTCGAATGCCAAGAAATTGCATTTTTTGGGTTAATATTGTCTAGTACTCACTAATCCACCTTATTAAAAGTGCTACGGGGATTTAGCAAAAATTCGATTGGACTTGGATCGAATAATACCAACAGTAACACGGTTAATTTCATTTATGAAGTGTGAAATTTCAGAATTGTCGTGAAAGTATTTTTTTTTAATCCATGTATTCACTAAAGTTAATAATTGTTTCACTATTTTTTTTTATTGGGAACTGAATTGCCTAGAATTTGTTTTACTGGGAATTGTAATTAATTGTGTTTGATTGGTATAATTTTCTACATGAAAAATGTTGAAAGTTTGG
>CAIGRR010136715.1:0-20397 GCA_903798365.1 Fraxinus sp. 1973-6204 | reverse complement strand
AGACAATATGCATTTCGTATTATTAGCACTATTAGGATCTACAAAAATTCAAGTTTCCCATCTAAAGTCCCCGGAATCCTTGTTTAGTTGACTGACAATAGAATTAAATGCAATGGAAGAATCATTTTGTTCCATTGATTATTGGAAAATGGAATCATTATAAATAGTTATTTATATCAGGGTTTAATTATTTCATTTTTATTTGGGATGACAAACAATAATCATTAATGAATAATGACCAAATACTTAGCAAACAATAAAACATAATAATCTCTACGGCATATTTTATCAAACACTTAGGCCAAAAATGGCTCGTGGAGTTGATGCCGTGAAATTTCAAGAAAACCAGATTGGGGGAAAAGGGATCCAGGAACTACTCCAGCACTAATGTAGATCCTAGGCCCGCATTTTGCCGTCCAAAGAAATGGGTTCGAAAAGAATAAAAAAAATGTTGTACAAAAAAATAAAAATAAAAATAAAAAGGCGCGCTCCTTTTGTCACCTGCAAGACTGCCATGCCTTCCCCATATGTGGGACATTTCTTCATGCATTGGGCACCCCCCCACCCCCCCCTTCCCACCTTTTAGAACATTGTTCTTTATTGGTTGTTTTAAGTTTTATTTAGCAACCTGATTTCTGATCTTCTTAATTCTGCTACATTTATCCACTAGAATTATTTCTTCCTCTGAAAAAATCTGTGATTACAATTATCTGCTCGTGTTTGAAATTGACTTAGAAGGACATCAATTTTCTTTCTCATAGTTATTGGTTGTGTTCAGCAAACTCCTGAAGGCAGAAAGATGATGGAATTTCGAAGTAGTCTGCCGGCTTACAAGGAGAAAGATGCAATATTGAGCGCTATTTTGCAGAACCAGGTATGTCAACGTTTGGAGCATCTGTTGTTCTTTGCTGTTGCCTGGATTTGGCACTCTCTTAAATCAGTTTTTTCTTTCTGGAGCATTGCGTGATAAAACTCTGATAGCGATTAGAAAGTCTTACTCTGTGTTACCTTTTTCATGAATTCTATTACCTGTTTGACTATGAATGTATCCACACTCACACAATGACTCTACTGGGTCAATAGTGTCACCAATGTCACATCTACTCGATCAAGTGCTCGAAAATTAGCAGCAAAAGGATTTCTAGTGATGGGATTGGTCATTTTATTCGTTTTAGATTTTCTAATCCTTTGTTGTCTTCAACAATAGATGCCATGTTCTCTCGACCAAATAATTTTTCCAACTTGACTGAGCCCTGAATATAAAATAAAAGAAAGAAAAAAGGGAACTTTTTATTTCAACTGTCATACTAGAATTTGACTGTCACAAGCTTTCTTGGTTTTACATTCGTAGCTAACGCCTTTGAATCATACACTGTACACAATCAAATTCTTAGAAGCTTAATGCTTTAACTATTTTCTTTGCTATTCCCTGTGATGAACTAGTAAACCTATTGAGTTCCTTTCTCCTGTCACGAGTTCTCCTTTTGATTACTGCTGTTGTATTTATTGCCTTTCAATTGCCCTTTCCATTATTTCAACTTTCATTTGTACTTGGTACTCATCTGGTATGTGTCTGGTTGGGTGGGTGAGAAACATGTAATCATCGATATTTGTTGCCAGGTTGAAATCTAAATTGATGTCGTTTATGCACTCACTTAGTGACATTATTTGCTGTCTTTCTATGCTTCTTTGTCGGCGGCTTCAAAACGAAGGGTTCTCCTTTTACATATAAAAATTTACGCAGTTAACAAGTGGAGAAGTTCAATGTTTTAGGTTGTTATCATCTCCGGTGAAACTGGTTGTGGAAAGACCACTCAGATTCCCCAGTTTATTCTGGATTCTGAGATTAACTCATTTCGTGGAGCAATGTGCAATATCATATGCACTCAGCCTAGAAGGATATCTGCAATGTCTGTATCAGAGAGGATTGCTGCTGAGAGAGGAGAGAAATTGGGGAATACAGTGAGTCTTGATACCACAAACACAATCACTAGTATAGTAAATTGTCATATGATTTTGCTTGTGCAAGTATATAACAAAGCCTTTCTTTGCAGGTTGGATATAAAGTTCGGCTAGAGGGTATGAAAGGAAGAGATACCCACCTCCTCTTCTGCACAACAGGCATTTTGCTGAGAAGATTACTAGCTGATAGAAACTTGAAGGGCGTAACTCATGTTATCGTGGATGAGATTCATGAACGTGGAATGAATGAAGGTAATTTATTGTCTCAATTGACTATGTATTATATTATTATTACCTATTGGATGCTATTTTCTCTCTGCCAAGCACTATGAAGCAGTGACATGCCATGGGAGCTGGAGTGTCTGTGTCAGACTTGTATAGGGCATACTAGTTGGCATGTTCTATTTCTTTTTCTCTTATGGTTCAGGACACTTTGATGACATTCCTCTGACATGGAAAATCCACAATCGAAATGGAAAAGAAGAAAAACTAACTACTAATAATCGAAACCAAAAAGAAAAGCAAGATAAGCTAAACTAAATTAGGTCAAAGAGAAAGCTGACTTCCATATTTCGGCAACCAACCTATGATTCCAGGGAGAGCCATGGAGATTGGAGAAGTGAAGCTTTTGGAAAAGAAGAAGGGGGAAGGGGGAAGGGGGAAGAGGGAGAGGCAGGTGGAGACAGTCTGGAGATAGGAGAAACCTTTGTGAAATGGAAAAGGCAATGAAATAGGAAGAGGGAGAGAAGGATGGAATATTGATAAGAATTAATTAGATGGGGGTGGGGGGTGTTAAAATCCAATGAGGTGGTCTATGAGCCAATTTGTTAGATGATCCAATCCGATGATTGTGTTGGGCCACCTTTCCAGTAGATACAAATTGACCCAATTACTTAGCTGACCCACATGAAAATAATTTTTTTTTTATAAAAAGCGAACACACAAAAAAAAAAAAAACAAAAATTTAAATTTTAAAATATTTGATCAATGTCCCAATTTGTGTGTATTTTACTTTTTTTTTTTTTTTTGAAAAATGACGTACCAGCATGTCTTTTGTCTTTGCTTCTTACCCTAAGCATGTGATATGACCTTGTTGAGTTGAGATGCTCTTTGTTATTGAAAAAATAAAATGCCATTAATAACCATTTTGCGTATTTCAGATTTTCTGCTTATTGTTTTGAAAGATCTACTACCTCGTCGACCAGAACTAAGGCTAATTTTGATGAGTGCAACCCTAGATGCTGGACTCTTCTCATCATATTTTGGTGGGGCTCCAATGTTCCACATCCCGGTGAGCTAGTGGTCTTCTTGGTCCTTTCCTTGAACAAATAAAATACTACTTGAATTTCATGATTGATCCAATTTTGTTAGTCTCTCTTAATTGTGTTTCAGGTTTGAATATTACATTTACGAAATGTTAGCACAATCTTTGGCAATACAACGTGCTTTCTGCAGCCAAGTTTCTTTTAGTTGGTAGTTAGTTATATGTTACATGGCACGTTGAGCTACAAAGAACAATCCAAGTCTTATTCCCCATAAACTTGGAGTTTATGAGAAAATAATGATATGCTATAGCTTTTAGACACTCTGTACATAAAGAACTCAACTATTCTATTCCTAAAAACCAGCACAAATAATGACACAAATAAAGCCTATCCTAACATATGCAATGAACAATTTAATCTATCAGCTATAGGTTTGACATATCCCTGTAGCTGAGGATCTCATAAAGTTTTCATCAGAGTTAACTAAATAAATCTTTTTCCGTCACCTTGTTGAATTCGGCAATATCAACCAAATGGTCCAATGATATCATATATTTTGCAACGACTTAAAATCGTGTTAATTTTGTTGTACATCTCTCTCTTTAACTTGTTCTACTAGGATTACTCGCCTCTTGAACATGAGCTTCTTTAGGTTTATTCAAGACATATTCCGATAATGTTAAATCGCTTTCACTTTCCTTATCATCCGTTAGTGCCATCCCAACTTGTTAGTGTATCAGATTTCAAATTTTACTCTAGTATGGCCACACATGCATGTTAGCATCCTGTTTAGTATGTCTACACTACTTAGTTTAGATCTTTAGTTCTCTTATCTCTTAGCCAAGATATCTTCTAAACCACTTTCTCCGTATTCTTGGTTAGTCAACTCATTCTACATCATTTAGTATTTCTGTATGTCCTTCAAAATCCTCTCTAAAAGTTACTCGTATTTCACCATATACGTCCCATCATCTTGTTCAATAAACTTGAGACCTTGTTTGATCCTCATTTTTGTCAAAATACATTTTTCTCTCTTTTTTTTTCAATCACACATTTTTCAATAAAATAATATTACACGTAACCCAAAAACTTTTCCTTTTTTTTTTTAACTACACATTCTCCATCAATTCACTATTCCAAAATGCATTTTACCAAAAAAATGGGGCTCAAACAACCCCGAATGTCTTTGGAACCTCTTTTCCATTTCCTAATAAACACACCATCACCACTAACTGGTATTGCGTTGTTTGATTCTCGCCAAAAGTAACTTACACGGAGTGCATAATGAACTACTACAATCCAAGGATATGACTATTTGACTAAACTTTTCCTCTTACCATCTATGTAATGTTGCATGTTCAAGAAAAAAAATGTTACATGGTGTATGTGGTGTTGACATACACTTTAGGCATTTGACCGGTATATAAAATCTTTTAAATATCAAAACAATCTTGAACATGTATAACTAGCATCACTCCAAAGGTTGGCTCATTAGATAAATTGAATGCCATAGAGGTAAAAAAAATCATATAAAAGTTTTTGACGTAGTGATTGGTAGATTTGTGAGATGAGGAAATGGATTTGACGTAGTGATTGGAAATTTGTGAGATGAGGAAATGGACTGCAGTAGAGGAAAATATGGAATCCAGTTTTATTCTCAATGCAATTGTACAGGGTGGATTAATTATAGAACATTTGTTAATGAACTTTGTAGGAATTATGGAGTTCGTGTCTCCTAAATATTAATAGATTTGTTATGCAAGTGAGTCAAAAGAGTTAATTTCTTCCTGGCCTTTGTACTGAAAGGATAGAGAGGAAAAGAGATTTGGCAACATTTTTATCATTTTGTTTTGTTTTGTGGTGTTTGGGCACAGAGGGATTGTTTTTGAAGATGGAAGATTCAAATGCAAATAAATGAATAATCAAGACCATCTCCCACTGTTCCGTTCCTATAACCATCGAATCGCCTAGTCATATTGGTTCACGATCTACATACATATCGGAGGCTGTGACTCTTTTTAGTGCATTTGACAATTTTTCCGTTGTTGAATTTTTCTTTTTGTGATCAATTTTTTCTTTTTGGTTTAGTGACGTAAGTAACAAGTTTCTTTACAGTTCTACATATAATGTTAATTACTGTTTACCTGAAGAGCCTTTTTACCCAAAAATTCAAAATTTTCGTTTAAGTTGTAAACATGACCACATTGTATCCATGGATGTATATACATTTGTATTTTACTTTTATTTTTCGTAAATGTGTATATGAGCTGTGTTTTAATTTTTTGCTTCTTACGTAGAAATAAGCTAAGCCATACAGCTGGAACATTTGGTACTGCTTGATCTCTGTATGCTGAACTTGAATGTGTTTAATTTTCCTTCTCTCTTTAATAAGACAGGTAATAATCTGATGCAAAAAGAAATAATTTAAAAGCTGTGGCAGTTTATATAGTATGTTGTGAACCTGTTAATTCTATAGGCCACTGAACTTGAGGCAGCAATCCCTAGCATAGTTTCTGGTTGAGGTTCTTTGAATGATATACTGGGGGTGCCCTATTTGTTTTTGGTTTCAGTATCATATTTTTTAATAAAGATAAAGCAATAAGCAATTAGAGGTTACTTAGCTGTTACATAGTATCATTAACTTCATTTCTTCTTCCTTTTATCTTGATAAGCTATTTTGAATAGATACTGATATTTCACCTAATAGCTTGACAAACCTTGTATGTGAACTTACCTTAAATTTCAATTTTCTTTTGATTAGGGTTTCACTTATCCAGTACGAACTCATTTTCTGGAAAATATTTTAGAAAGGACAGGATACCAATTGACACCATATAATCAAATTGATGAATATGGTATGGAGAAGATGTGGAGAATGAGTAAACAAGCTCCAAGAAAGAGAAAGAGTCAAATTGTTTCTGCTGTTGAGGTAGTTTAACTGCTAGTTCTCATGTCAAGATGTTAGAATATCTGTGCTGATATGTTCGTCTTGTTGGGAAATGTTATTAGGAGGCACTTAAAGCTGCCAATTTCAAGGATTATAGCGCTCAGACACGGGAATCTTTGTCTTGCTGGAATCCTGATTGTCTAGGTTTCAACCTCATAGAATATCTTTTGTGCTATATATGCGAGAATGAAGGGCCTGGTGCTGTTTTAGTTTTTTTGACTGGGTGGGAGGACATAAGCTCGTTGAAGGATAAGCTGCAAGGTCATCCTGTAGTAGGAGATACTAGTCGAGTTTTATTGCTGGCATGCCATGGTTCCATGGCCAGTGAGGAGCAGGTGAATTCATATACTAATTGTTGACTGTCCCTGTTATTTGATTCTGTATATATTACTGTCAAGATAAATTTTGATTTTTGTTTATTGTGGGGATTTTCTACTGTCCATGCATTTGGATGAGTTAAATTTTGACCATGAACTTGTGGAATTGTTCACATCAGCCATTGATTTGTCCATGTGACCTTTTGCCTCAAAACTACTTTATTGATGCCTCTGAACCTTTTATCCAAGATTCCGTACTTCACTTGTTGCAGTTATGCCATTCGCAAAGCTATAGCATCTCCAAGAGACTCTAAAAATACAAGGTGCTATCTATTTTGGAAAGCCGATGCTTAAAAATAAGCTCCAAGAGACTCTATTTAAAAATTTGGAGAGCCAGGAGCCAAACTTCCTCTCTATTCTTACTTTATAATGATTGCATAAGCTACAAGATTTCAATACTCCGCTTCTTAAATTATTCGAATCATATTTGAATTGATTGGCCATTGACATAAAAAAATTAAGTTAAATAAAAGGTGAGGAGATATTAGTAAGTGTTTCTTGAAAAACAAGATGAAGAGCAAAAAAACATAGTATTGTTGAAGTGTACTCTCTAAATTTAAAGATGTTACCCGTCATACATAAGATGCTCTGTATAAATAAAGTCTCTTAGAGATGCTCTTACATCCACAAAGATGCATAGGAAAAAAAGGAAGGAGAGAGTAACAAAGAAAAAACATTTGGAGCATCTCCAAGAGGCTTTTGAAACATAATATGATCTCTATTTTAAATAGTCAATTTTTCAAATTGTGTTCCACGAGATTCTTTAAATTAACATTTCAATTTTCAATGGAGGAAAATAATATAATAAGCTGAAGGGAAACTAGTGAAAATGAAAGATAAGGTGGAACAATAAATATTTTTTGGTAGTAGTAAAATAAGTGTTAAAGATAAAAAGCTTGTTGGAGTACTTAAAAACTTTTACTTTCTAAATTTAAAGACACTCTTTAAATTGTAAAATATGCTCTTTAAAAATAGAAAGTCTCTTAGAGATGCTCTTATAGCTTAGGCATTATGGTTCTTGTTGTCCTTTTTCATTGTTTTTTAGTTATTTTGGCATGTGGTCACCGGGTATTACCTTCTCCCTTGACTACTTGGTCAGTACTTACAAAACCTAGCACATTTAACAATATCTTCTAAACCACCGCAAACTGACCTATGTTAAAAGAAATTGAAGATTGCTCATCTAACCTGTAAGCTTTACTGGTCAATCATTTTGATGAATTCAAGTGCCAAGCACTAGGCTACTAAATGTCCTTCTGAGATGGAAAAAAAAAAATTGCATCTATTGGTTTGAAAATTACTAGATATTCTTGTCTGGAGCAGTTTTGATGTTTCCATCTACACAGCCTATTTATTTAAAGAAATTATACTGTTTACTTTTAAAGGTAGATATCCTTCAAATATTTAAGAATAAAGTTCTATTCAGCAAGTTTTTTATGGCTGATATAGTGAATGTATTGTATATAGGTGGTGTTCCGTCAACTCATTTTCTTCTTGAGATTTGGCTATATCTCTGAATATTAAGTCAGATCGTTTCTTTGTCTTGATACCATATTATCCCTGTTTGGCTGCTATTTCATATTATCTGCTTTTCCTATGCTAAAGAGCTGGTGTTTGTAAAATAGAGGGAAACAAAACTTACACTAAAGTTTTTCTCTATTTTGTTTGTTTATTTATTTCTTTGCCATCGGACAGAAATTAATATTTAACAGGCCTGAAGATGGAATAAGGAAGATCATTCTAGCTACCAATATTGCTGAAACCAGTATTACAATTAATGACGTGGTTTTTGTTATTGACTGTGGAAAGGCAAAAGAGACATCATATGATGCTCTAAACAATACTCCTTGTCTGCTTCCTTCTTGGATTTCAAAGGTTTCAGCTCAACAAGTACGTGAATTCTCATCTTAGAGCTTAACTATCTTGTCATAGGAATCAAAATGCGGTTTGGTGCTTGGTAAATTCGTTATTCTTTTAAGGCGTCACTTCAAATTACTTAATATTTGTTGGTTTATGTCCCACAATCTAATAGATATTATGGCTCAACAGACCTCAAAATAGGTTTTGCAAACTATACACTTCTTTACTGTGAATTTGGCATTGGCAGTATGAATTAAGTAGTTTTGTACTTTAAATTACTTAGCGTATAAAAGCAAGGAAATAGTGTCAACGTCCCTCTAGCTTGTTGATAACTCACATATGCATACATCTAAGCTAGTAGCTGGGGTTTCATTTCAGACTGAATTTGTCATATTATTTTGAATGGTTCCATAAAGAATTATTTGTAACTTTTGCTGTAGGTACCAATATGGAGACTTTAGCGTTGGCTCCTTCTTAGACATATTATAGCCGATATCAAATTGTTGTACTGTGTAAAATTAAGGAAATTGTTGGTCGTGCACTATTGTTAAAAAGAAGAGGTAATGGCCTTATCAAGTAAATTGACTTGAATATATTGAAAATTCACCCATGTAAGCGTACCATTTTTTTTTTAAAATGTATTTGATAATGGCATTACTACATACCCGGAGGCCGGAGCCAATGTTTTAAAAATCATTTGAGGTGAGGGGTGCCTTAAATTGTGGCGACAAAAGTGAGCCTCAAGGTACAATCTTTTGAGTCCCATTTGCCCAGGCATAAGCCTCAGTTTAGTGAGGCAAGCGCCTCAAGGCATTTGAGGTGTTCGCTCAAATTTCTGAATACTTTTTCTGGTGTCACGAGGGCCGGAGCCTGTAAAGGTAAAAAAGCCTCATTTTTTTTTTCCGCTTCAATTGCTTTTTGCATTTTTTATTGGCAACCTTGCTTGAGCCCAATGTTCTAAAAAGCGTAAATCGTGGCTAGATTTGAAGGTCAATCTTCAAGTTTTACGAGCACTCGCCTAAGCGTAAAAAGTGTTACTTATTTTTATTTTAAATATTTAATCATTCTAAAAATCATTAATAATTAAAATAATACATACCAAACATCTAAAATTATAACATACTATATTTATTTCCTATAATAAGTCAATTATACAATTTTCAAGTTTTCGAAATGCAAAAGATAGACTATTTCTCGTAGTTTTAACTTTCAAATAGACAAGTTATACTTAATAGATTTATAGAAACTTTATACATATTTTCGAAGTTTTCAACAAAACAATAAATTTCAAATTCATAATTACATAATATAGTTAACATTGTAGCTTAAATCTTATCTAGTCATTTTTTACTTTTGTACGAATAAAGTCATTTAAAATTTTGAAACTAAAGTTTAAAAGCCTTTTAAAAAAGAAAAAAATAAAAAAGATAAAAATGTAATAAACCAAAGTCAAATAAAAGGTTTTTAAAAAAAGGGAAAAAATAAAAATAATAATAAAGTGCCTAGGCACGCTAAGCGGTTAACTTAGCAGTACCGTTTAATTCCCGCTAACCGCCAAGGCAAAGTGTTATACCAAATGTATATGTTGTACCGTTGCATCTTGCCTTTAGGTTTTATTGACTTGCATGCTAACAAGGTCTTTCGCTTGGGTTTTGTGACTCAAGTAACAAGAGCTCCATGCTAGAGCACAGCTTAGAAATGCATTCAGAAGTTGATTGGAACTTAGGCTTACGCCTCGGAAAATAGGCCTCAAAGGTTGTGCCTTGACGCTCATTTTTTCGCCTCGATTTGTTGGGTGCCTCTTCAATTTTAAGACATTATTTTATTTTTTTAATTCTGTTGTCAGTTTCTTAATAAGAATCCTAGTTAATCTGCAATAATCTTGAGTAGTCAAAAGATTTGATATCTTTTTAGTATTCTAATTGTTCTAGTTGGAAAACTGGAAAAGTGTAATCCCCTTATTCCAATGGAGTTCATCATTTTGGGAATTGGAAGTTGTGTTGTGTGAATTTGCATAAACCTTACTAGGGTGAAGTACTCTTCTCTTGCGCACTGTTATAGGTATTAATCATCAGCCAATAAAGCCCAAAAACTGCGAAAACCATTCTTAAGCTTATACCAAACTCAATTTCCATGTAATCTGCATGGAACCTACCAGTTTTAATTCTTTTAGATAAGTACAATTCAGTATCAAGCAGGAAACTGAAAAGAAAATTCAACTCCTACCAAAATGTGGAAGTAAATAACAAGCACCCTCGATATAGTTATGTAGAAAACCATTCCTAACATTCCTTACGTCATATATCCTTGAAATGATGCACAAACGTTATCTCCTATAAGATTTTGATCTTATATCATGTTTTGCCATGTCATTAGCTGCTGGATGTGATGTTTGATTTGTCTGCTAGAACGTGCTTTGATCCAGGGCCATTTTAATGTTCACATTCGCTTGAATTTATTATCTCAGCATTTAAAAATTCCAAAGTAACATTTTTTTTGTCACAAATTATCAGAGAAGAGGAAGAGCTGGACGTGTTCAGCCTGGAGTATGTTATCATCTCTATCCAAGATGTGTATATGATGCTTTTGCAGATTATCAATTACCAGAGATTTTAAGGACCCCGCTGCAGTCTCTTTGTTTACAAATTAAAAGTCTGAAACTGGGTAGTATTTCTGAGTTCCTGTCGAGGGCATTGCAGTCACCTGAGTATCTAGCGGTAATGCTTATTCACATTTCTGTTTTATGGAAATAGCTTGCGTCACTGACTCACTTGGAACATATTTTCTCTGAAGTATATTTATTAGTGACTACTTAGGGATAAAAAGGACCAAATGTATGTGTCAATAATAATGTCTTATGGTTGTTATACAACTTTTTTTTTTCACATTTGCTACTAGGTTCAAAATGCTATTGAATATTTAAAGATCATTGGGGCTTTGGATGAGGCTGAAAATTTGACTGTTTTAGGTATGAATAAGACTTCTAATTTCTCAATTTTATGCTTATTGATGTTTCATTCTCATATAAGTTTGGCTGATGTCCTTGACAGGACGCTACTTAACAATGCTTCCAATGGAGCCAAAACTTGGTAAAATGCTTATACTTGGTGCTATATTGAATTGCCTGGACCCAATATTAAGTGTTGTAGCTGCTCTAAGTGTCCGTGATCCTTTCTTAACTCCAATGGACAAGAAGGACGTAAGTCAGACTTTGAAGTTTTAGTAATTATTTTATGAATTATGTGGATCTTGAAGATATACTGTTGACATAGTCATCCTCAATTCTGATGCTATTCATCATTTGCAAATTCCGGCTTCTTTGCCTATTTTTTTTTTTTTTTATCACGTTTTCGTTTTTAATTGTTCTATGGTTGACATTAACTAACTACTATTAAATCCTATATTGTGATTTTTCCTGACTGTAACAATTTTTTACTTGTTCACTTCACTTCACTTTGCTTCTTAATTCTGATACTCTCTCAGCCCGTCCATCTCTCGTTTCGTAGCAATTTGCTTAGCTATTGTTTGGCACCCATTTTGGGGGAAATTATACATTTTGGAATAGTGATTGATGGGAGAATGTGTGGTTGAAAAATAATGAAAAGTTTTAGATTTGTGTGTAATATTCTTTTATTTGGAGAATGTGCGGTTAAAATTTAAGGAGAAAAACTTCAAAAAAATTAATGGGTGCCAAACACTATTTTATTTAGATTACCATGATCTTCAGAGACGGATAAAAAAATCCATACAGTTAATTACCCCGTTGTTCAGCACTCATGACTGTAACTTAAACCACTCTTTCAATAATGATTCTGACGAACATTAAACTAAGTATGTTTTGACCTAGCTTGGAAAAGGGGCTTGAGGATTCACTGGTGTTATATGCTTCAATCACTTTTTATGCCTTCTTTCTCTTATCTTTGATCCACCAACTTAATGATTAAGGTTTGTAACTTTAAGGTTTCCTACCATGGATGTCATTTTTATGAGCTAACTCTAGATGCTTCATTGGCATTATGCATTGAAGCCTGACAAGATGATATGTCACCAAATTTTATAGTTGAGGTTTGAATTTATATCTTCAATGACAGATCTTTTGTGAAACTGAAACTTTGTGGTTTTAAATGTTACTTCTCTTTGGAACTTCAACCATGTTTGACCCTTATTCTATTACCTTTTTGACGAATTTGGTGATAAGCAAAGGCTAGATGTTTGTTCCTATCATCAGTGGTGCTTTATTATCTCATATTTCTCTCTTGAAGTCAGTAGGAGTAAAACCAAGTATTTTGGTGTACTTCTAGTTAATGTAGAAGTACTTAAGAGTTGATGGGAGTTGGATGTCATGAAATAGATTGGAAACTCCAGCATTAATTCAAATGGAGTTCCCGGAAGAACTAGACTAAGACTAATTGAGTTAAAATAAACTAGTGTCTTAATCTTTTATGCAGCTGGTGGATTTAGAGAGGACTATTAGGAAAATTCTATAGGAACTTCCATAAAGATGTTATGTGGGGCTGAATGTTGAGGTATTGAGAAACATTTATGTAATCAAAGATCGGTGAGATTAATATATTAAAAATGGAATTATAGGAAAACAGTAGATAGAGTTAGCAAGGAGCTAATTTCTTCTTCTCTTTTTTATTTGTCTTTGTATGTTTAGTTTCCCCAATGACCTTCCATTAACGTGAAGCCTTTGCAAATTGCACCATGTACTTTACAGGCAGACAGTAATTAAAATTCTCTGGCCACATTGAGATTCCTTTCTGAAATGCTCGAAGCTGTTATGCCTTCATGAATAGTATTAATTTATTCTGAAGTGCGGAAGATAGAAACCCCCTCTTTCTCTTACCTGGGTGACAAAAGAAAACAAGAAGTAAGAACTAGCACATTATTCATCTTTGCCTCGGGGCTAAACGTCTGTCCATTTTCAATCATGTACAGATTCATGGAAATTATGGTGCACCCTGAGGACAGAAAGACTGAATAAATTAATGTTTTATTGAAAGAACTTGACATGCCAGAATTGCAACTGGTTGCTTAGGAATTAATGATTGAATTTTCCAGGTGATTAGAGATGGTAATTACACTGAAATATTGGAAACTGTGGTTGAGCTGATGAATGCAAAGCTAGCTCCCTATTGTGATGATATAGTACGAGGAATTGCTGGTAATGTTACTGTCTTCTTTTTCAGTTAGCAGAAGCTGCAAAAGCTCAATTTTCACGTGATTATAGTGACCACCTCGCTCTTGTTCGGGCCTTTGAGGGGTGGAAAGTTGCTGATAGAGATCTTGCTGGATATGAATATTGCTGGAAGAATTTCCTGTCTGCACAGTCCATGAAAGCAATTGATTCTCTTCGCAAGGATTTCTACTCTTTGCTAAAGGATATTGGCCTTGTAGATAGCAACCCAGTCAATTACAATACATGGAGCTATGATGAGCATCTTCTTCGAGCAATTATTTGCTATGGCTTGTATCCTGGAATCTGCTCTGTTGTGGTAAGCCATGGTTTTATTGGCTATTGCAAAGTTCATGAATGGTATCGTTTATATGCAAGTGTAATGCTAAATAAAACACCATTTGTGTTGGCCAACATTATATTACCTTAGCTTTGTTACCATGACTAATATATTTTACGTTAACTAATAAATGAAGTGCCTCCAACCATTATTCTAAAAAATTAATAATAAAATGGCTATATTTACTCCACTGGTATGTATCGAGAGTATTGGTTAGTTTCCTACAGTAAACTGAGCTCAACTGTCAATCCCTTTTCCATTTCTATTAACATTGTGTAAATGCATTAACAGCACAATGAAAAATCCTTCTCACTTAAAACAATGGAAGATGGGCTGGTTCTTTTGTACTCTGTAAGTGTTTTGCTGGCTTAATATCTCCTTTGTTTCGTTTGAGATCTATGACGTGGCTTAATTGTGTTTCTCATGGTCCCTTTTAATTATTGGCTTAGAACTCGGTTAATGCACGTGACTCAAGGATACCATATCCATGGCTTGTTTTCAATGAAAAGATCAAAATTAACTCTGTCTTCCTGCGGGATTCAACAGCCGTGTCTGATTCAGTGCTGCTACTATTTGGTGGAGGCATCTCAAAAGGAGAGATGGTAAATTTCTTAATCAGCAAATGATTGTTTTCTAGCCCCTAGCGTACTGTGCAGGTCTTCAGCTACATGTTGGGATTTATGTAGTGGTAACTTGTTGATTTCTTGTGATGATATGAAATCTTTGTCTGTCTTGTTGACAAGGACGGTCACCTAAAAATGTTGGGTGGATACTTGGAGTTTTATATGGAGCCAGCTACAGCAGAACTGTACCAGAGTTTGAAGAGAGAGCTTGAGGAATTTATTCAAACAAAAGTAAGTGAAACAACAAAGCAAGCCCGTTCTATGTTTCTGCTATATCATTTATTTACCAGTTTCGTGGTTATTGGACTTTCTGTTGTATTATGTTGCCTATCAAGTAAAAAATAATATCTTTGTGTTGGTTTTAAATGCACGACTCCTATTGTAATCTTTGTGGAATGATTGCAATTTTTTGTATGCAGCTCCTTTATCCGAGGATGGATATACATTCCTACCATGAACTTTTATCTGCAATACGGCTGCTGATATCCGAAGAACAGTGTGGTGGTAGATTTGTTTTCAACCACCAGATAGTACAACCCTCCAGGCCATCTATTGTAGCAGAAGCTCCACCCTTGATACCTAGGTCCGAAAGTGGTCCTGGGGGTGATAATTCAAAGAGTCAGCTACAAACATTGCTGACTCGAGCAGGCCATGCAGCACCTGTATATAAGACGGAGTGGCTAAAGAACAACCAGTTCCGATCAACTGTAGAATTCAATGGCATGCAGATAGTGGGACAGCCATTCAACAACAAGAAGCAAGCAGAAAAAGATGCAGCAGCTGAGGCACTGCAGTGGATTTTGGGACGGAATCAGACCAGCCATGACTATGTTGACCACGTGTCAATGTTGCTGAAAAAGTGCAAGAAGGACCACAAGTAGGCTTGGAGCTAACTTGATATACCATGCTTCTGGTGTTTGCACTAAAGATACATGGCTCTCTCAATTCGTACAAGCCGTGTGCGACGTGGACCCTGTCTAAGTGAGGTGCTGCCATTGACCCGTTGTCAAATTGAAAGCTACTGAAAATCCCCAGAATAACCATGCAGCATCAAAATATGTTCACCAACTACAATTCCTTTGCAAGTTCTTGCAAGAATATGCAACAGATTGTCTCCATGTTTCTGCTTCTGAAGATGAACCTATAGTAGCCAGATTTGGTAGTCAAAGTTTGCTGGGCGAGCTTTTCTTGACCAAATGTACCTGGAAATCTGGAATTGTAAAGATGGCATTGGTGGAAATGTGCGCACCAGGGTAGGAAAAAGGGTAAATTTTGCATTGTGGTATAATTCTGGTCAACCTTAATTTTCCCATTCCTTGTTTATATAGTAATCCTAATTTTGAAAACCATGAAATATACATGGCTTGTTTGAGAGTGAATACATGCTCAGACAGCCTTGTGGGCTGTTAAACTGGAAATTTAGTCTTGGATATTCTGATGCAAAAATATTAGTTGGCCTTGCTCGTTCAATTGACGATGGTTATGCATATTTTTATTTTTACTTTTTTTAAAGCAAAACATCAGCAAAGCTTTAATGGATTTTTCAGGCACCACCAGAGAGTACAGATGGGGTTTGGATTTCCCATCCATATATAAAAAACAAAATTCACGGGTACAAAGGAAAGGGGGCGTAAACTTGACCTTCCAAAAGCAATGAGATGTAACTTAAATCCACCACCAGAGAGTACAGATGGGATTTGGATTTCCCAACCATATATAAAAAACAAAATTCACGGGTACAAAGGAAAGGGGGCGTAAACTTGACCTTCCAAAAGCAATGAGATGTAACTTGTGAAGAGAATTAAAAATGGGGGAAAGTACTACGTCATGTGCAAAGCAAGCAAACGAAAATTAAACTAATGCTATCTAGTATTAGGAAAATCATAGTTGTCAATTTGAACTAGAGCTCAAAGTCCGCGTGGAAGGTCAAGGGGACCATACTCCTGATAGTGGCGTAGATTCCGTCTTACAAATGGAAGTGAATCGGCAACTTGATTTCCCTTGCTATAAATTAGGGAGACAAAGTCAAGACATTAAAAAGATTATGTCTGATTTGTCTAAGAATAATTTGTGTCGCTCATGGATATTCGCCTCTAGTGATGCAATGAATGACCACAGATGAATTGGTCTCCACTCTAATACTAGATAATCCTAGTCGACGAGCAAGAGACCATCCAAGATAGCTCATAGCTCAGCCTCCAAGATGGGATAGTCCCCATAAGATGCTGAGAAAGCTCCAATACAATGACCAAAATGGTCCCGTATAATGCATCCACCACTCGCAAATCCATCCATAATGCACTTGTCAGTGTTAATCTTGTAAAATCCTGTCGATGGAGCATGCCAAAGAACCAAAAGACGGGGCAGGGGGAGGAGGAGTCAATGAAAAGCCAAAGAGAGGCAATGTCCATGTCCCCACGCCAGTGAATAGGCCTGAATAGGCGACCCAAGTGCAGAAGTGCAATCACGTGGTAGACTTTCCATATTATCTTTCTAGGGCCATGCTTATACCATTATGCTTTGATTCATTCCTCGCAAACCAAAATATCAACATAAGAATGATAGTGCGAATGTTGTCCTTGTGAACAAACTTACCCAAATACCTCCACCTCTAGAATCAAGGTCTAAATCGCTCATTTGCTCTAATGAGTACTTGAAATATATCACAAAAATGCTTCCATACCTAATCAGAGATGTTGCTACTAGTGAAAATGTGTGAACTAATCTCGATCTCCAAACAACATTGGTAGCGCGAGGGCAGATGACAGCCAATCCTCCTCTAAATGACCATATCGACCAGAATCAAATCATATGATAATCTCCAGCAGAAAAAAGAGTTTGTAGTAGAAATAATGGAACTCTATATCAATCGAAAAGAATCCCGAGATTGTTGACTAGAGCGGATTAATTGCCATGCAAATTTGGTAGCAAAACTACCATTTGGAGTATCCCTCTAAAAAATTTGATCTGGGAACACAAGTCTAGAGAGGAATATCCCTAATCTTCTCAACCATAGGAGGTGGAAGGACTTGTAATATATGTTCAGTATCCCAACCAGAGCCATAATAGAAATCCTGCACCCTCGCAAGAGAATGCTGGCAGTTTGGGAATAAGGATGCCAAGATTGCCTCGTCCATCCAGCAATTATGCTTGAAGGAAATTTGTCCATCTCCATGTTGCCACACGATATTTGACTCAGCCTTGGGGCCCGCTAGCTTCAACCTCTCCAGATAGGAGAATCATTATAAGGGGTTGAAGCAAACATGGGGTGAGTGTCATGCAATATTTGCCCAGCAAGAACTGAGCACCTGGTGATCTCTGGGAGCGGAAGAGCCACCCGAGCTTTAGGGAAAAGGTGTCCACAATATCATATAATCTCCTGAAATCGAACCCTCCCTCATTGGTAGGATGCAAAGATCCTTCCATCTCTTCCAATGAAGATGACGCACCTGATCTTTAGAGTCCCAAAGGAATCGCGAAAAATTCTTTCCGAGTTCTTCAATACAAGCTTAGGAGGTTGCATGATCTGAAGGAGATAAAGAGGGATCGAGGAAAGAACAGATTTCAGAAGAGTAATCCGACTCCCATAGGATAATAGACGAGGAACCCAACCAAATATCCTATTCTTGACCTTTTGTGTTAAACCCGTTTAGTCCCCTTGTAAAGCGGGACCCCAAGGTAAGTAAAGGGCTACTGCGGGTGTCGAAAGCCAGTTACGAGTTCCAATCTCTTGATCTGGCTAATGGAAGCTTTTCGAGGCAGAATAAGATCACTCTTGTCTCTATTCACTGACCGAAACATCCTCTTAATGGACAAAGCAATCAAGTAGCCTCAGGATAAATTGTTTATGACCGTTGGCGAATATAATCTTGTCATCAGCAAATGAGAGATGATAGATTAGAGTAGCTTACCTTCTTTTCATTAATAACCAAGTCTTGGAGGTGGGGGGAAGGTAAGTTATAAAATAACCAAGTCTGTTTTTGTGTTATAAAGTTGTTTTGGGGTGAATCGACCAGTAGAACTGCTCTGCACTCACTCTTAACTGGGTCTATTTGAGAAAATTCTGGATATTTTCCAAATTTTGGAGTTTCGATTGTTAAAGATTGATCCACCTGTTTTCTCAAATAATAATAATTGACAAAACTTAGTTGATGATACGAAGATTTTGGTTAATAGCTCAAGTCAACGCGATCCTGTTGTTCAGTTAGTATTGTCTGGAAATAAATATCCATGACGACGTAAAGGTCGAAAAATTTTAACTTTCACAAGGATTATGGTGGCTCAATGTTATAGTTTCTCCCTTTAATCCCGATTTGTTTTGAATAATAAGTTATGGTTTCTTGTTTCCCTTTGAATTCTATAATTGCAGTTCAATGTTGTTTGGTTATTTTTCTTGAAAATATTGAATAAATATTGCAAGATGTTGTAAAATAATGAGATAATTATTGATGATTATTTAGTATTATCATGATACATGAATAAGTCTTATCTAGTTCAGAAAGTGTATTTCATTCCAACTATAACTCTCCTTTTAGATCCTATAAATATAGGACTTTGGTTCTCATAATAATACACAGAAAAGTCTATTGACTTTTATTTTTTTCTTCTCTTTTCTCTCTTTTTATAACACGTTATCAGCACGAGCTAATTATTATATTCTTGGGTGAAACTAGCCAAGCTTATACTCCTGGGAATTTCACCTATTTCTTCCTCACAGGAGCCTTGGGTGTTTTGGGAGGTTTCTCGCCTGAATTTANNNNTCCTGGGAATTTCACCTATTTCTTCCTCACAGGAGCCTTGGGTGTTTTGGGAGGTTTCTCGCCTGAATTTAAAAGCAAAGTTTATGGCATAATAGAAGAAGAATCCATAACGCTACAAAAATCTCATCTTTAAGCTTGACGATGAAATAAAATTGCTAATCTCATCTTTAAGCTTGACGATAAAATAAAAGTGCCTAAGCCATCCATTGAGGGGCAGCGGAAGAATTTAAATAGTTGGCCTTAATGGACAAATTGCTTTGGATAGCAAAATGGAAGCACATTACAAGGACATCAATCATATATGAAAGTGGCCCAAATCCTATTTCTAAGTCCACGAATCCGCCTCGGTAAGTGTATCTATTGATTTATGAATTGAGTAGTATAGTCCGTAAAATTATTAATATTTTATTATATCATACTCCGACTGAAATTTGAGCTGCTTCTACACTTTTCTCTAAAAAAAAAGGGGGGGGGGTTTGGTACACTCAGTAGTAATAACAAAATTGCTTCATATTAACGAAATATGTTCTTTGTTTTGTTTTTAGTTAAAATTGCAAATTAAATATTTTTATGATGATCATAAAATATTTTTATGTCTTTAATTTGATATTTTTAGATATTCTGCTATAAATTTTAAATTAATAATTTATTATGTTGTTGCTCCTGAAGTAGCACAACATCATAATTAATATTCCAGCAGTATATTATTTGCTCCTGAAGAGCATAAATATTATATNAAATTAAATATTTTTATGATGATCATAAAATATTTTTATGTCTTTAATTTGATATTTTTAGATATTCTGCTATAAATTTTAAATTAATAATTTATTATGTTGTTGCTCTTGAAGTAGCACAACATCATAATTAATATTCCAGCAGTATATTACTTGCTCCTGAAGAGCATAAATATTATATTTTTAAATATTCCAGAAGAATATTGACATATTGCTCTTGAAGAAGCAATTTATGATTATATAATGTTTAATCATATTCTTCGAAATTAAATAATCGAATCATATCTTATATTGAACCGAAGCTCAATTTAACTTTATTGTTTGGCATGACCAGTTGTACCATCACT